>CAUYTI010062188.1:0-28198 GCA_963575145.1 Galago senegalensis
TGAAATGTAAAGCCTGTTATCATTTAACGACTTCTGCCAATGAAGGAAACTGTAAACAATCAAAAACAGCAAGCAAAATGCCACCAAAAGAAAAAAAACCCCATAGTTCTGGAGTACACTGGGATTTACATTTCCAAAGCATTATGCGATTCCATTTCTAATGCTCTGTGGGCTTGTGAAATATTCAAAGTGGCTAGTTCATCCTGACTGATCCTGAGAGATTCTGAGGGTCAACCTGAAACTGAACGTTTGCTCGTAGCAATCCACCGAATAGTAGCCCCCATATGTTTACTCTAGAGATGATTATATTGTACCACGGCTTGCTACGTGGTGCACTTTGCATTTTCACATTGCGTTCTATTCAAGAAATTACCTGCACTTTAAAAAAAAAAAAAAAAAGAGGTGTTGTGACTCACCCCAGTACAAAGAGGGTGTGAAAATATGTTAGTTTGACTTCAATAGTCACATTGTTTTTCTCCCATGCCAGCCTGCCTTCCTGTCTGCAGATAGTTCAGGACAGGGTTTAGAAACTATGGCTTGTGGGTCAAATCTGGGGCTCCACAAGCTCTACTGGTCCATTTATGAAGTGCCTTTGGATGCTTTAGAACTATAGTAGCAGAGTTTAGAAGCTGTGATAGATATCATATAGCTCACAATGTCAACAATATTTGCTGTCTGCCCTTTGTGGAAAAAATTTGCTAGCCCCTGGTCTACAATAATTACTTACTACTTAAGTCTTTGGATTCATGATGAAGTAAATATATGCCATGAAATAAAGATAGATATACATCAAAATTTCTTCATTATTCCTTGGAAGATAAAATTTACAAGAAGTTACTTTGGAGTGGAAAGTTCTTGAGTACCTTACTGGGGATTTATCCAAAGATTGCTGAGCCCCAGAGGACTCGACTACAGTTCTCCTTATTAATGGAGAAATGTGCTGGAATGATTCAGAGCAGGGGAAGGGCTAAAGAGATTCATATCTGTGATGGTTTGCAGGGCTAACGTTGGAAGATTAGCGTGTTTAATGATGTCAAAGTGACTGGGTACTTGGCTGGGTGAGAAGGAAGTGCTAAGAAATACTAGTGAGCAAATATAAAAGTTTAGCCACTTGATAATCTTAGACATAAAAAATAATGATTTTGATTTTGACCTTGAGTCAGAGAGCATCTGCTAGTTTTGAATAAGGAAATATTTCGGTAAATAAAGAATAAGTGCTGATGGTTTTGTAAAGATTGCAATTGTGAAGCTGACTCAAAAAATAGTCTTTGGGTAGTTTCACAAGAAACTGCATTATTTTGTCAAGAGGAAAAAAGTCTCTTAGTCTAAAAATACATTTGATACCTAAATATTCCTCAGTTAGCTTATGTCTCACCTGAACAGCAAAAAATCTGTGCTCAACTTAAGTTTTTATTAGCTTGTTACTTTGGTATTGAAAGCTTTAGTACTCTCTTTTCTCCTCCCCAGAGTACTGGGAAAAATAAAGAGATAATATGAACCCTACCATTTTACCTATAGTAAGGGAACTTTACCCCAAATTAATTAAAATGACACATCAAATCAAGAAGAAATGACACATCACAGTTATATTCTTTCTAGCGTTCTACCCAAGCAAAATTAAATAAAGATATTTAAACTCTAATTACTTAGACCTCTAAAAGAAAGGGAAGACTTTCAAAACTGTATAATATCATAAATATTTTAACAATTCTCATTTTTCTTGGGATATGTTCAGTAAATCAAAAAGTTATTTTCAGTTCTCTTTATCAAACTTTTATTCATTCTTTTCTTTGTTTATGCATAAAAGATCTAAAAAAGATGAAGACTGGGTAAGTAGAACAGGTTACAAACTAAAAATTGTTGAAGAGTTTATAACACTTTCCCACTTATCTGGTTCATATTCTTCTGAGAAGACACTGTATTCATTATGCTAGAAAAGACTAGATTTCTATGTACAATAAAAAGTTATCAGGGTAATTGAGTAATAAATGAGGAGGATAGCTGATTACCTGGAGGTAGAATTTACTGTTTCACACAGAGGGGAGTGGAAAAGAGATTACAGCAATTGCATCATTGAATGAGTCTTTGGGGGGTTAGTTGAAGTAGGTAGGTTTCATTTTCTAGGTTGTGCTGTGAATTGATAGAGTTACTCTCAATACTCAGTAATGCTTCTGGGTCTGAATTTTTATTCAGTTATATCACCATAGAGTAATGTGTCTTCGAGCAACAACAAAATAAGCATGGAATTACAATCCATGTTGATAAATGCTAAGAACACTAAGTAGTAGAGTACTGTGACAGCATAATTTAAATAACGCTATGGAAGATATCACTGAGAAAATAAAACCTGAGATCCTCAGAAAACTGAACAGGCACAATTTAAGTAAAATACTGATGTGGACAGAATACCATTTTGGAGGCTTTAGTAAGAGCAGTTTTGACACAATGCCAAAGATAAAAGCCAAATGGGGAGTGAGTGAAGTTACAATGTGGGCTTAGGAGGTAAAGCGGTAAGTGTAAACATTCTTTCCAGTAAATTTGCCTTAAAAGCAATGAGAAAATAATAGACATACATATGGAAATTAAATTGGGTTTCTGGAGAGATTCCTTTCCTTTAATGTGAGAGATGCCAGACAATGTTTGAATGTTGATAGGCAGGAACATATGGAAAGAGAGGATATAAACAAAGGTCTAAGACCCTTAGAAGATGAGTAAAAATAGGATCCACAATCCAGTGGGAGTATCAGCCTTACAGACGGGAAACCCTAACTGTTACATCCACTGTAACAAGGGTGAATCAGTGCAGTAGAGAAAGGACTGATGCTGGTTAAGTTTGAAGTTTGGTGGTAAGTTGAGTTCTTGCCCCATGTCTTTAAGATTATTTACAAAGTAGTAATTTAGGTAGTCAGCTGAAAGTCAGATGAAAAGATGAGAGGAGTGACAGGTTTCATGCAGGGTTCTTCAAACTTTTTAAACAGGGGGCCAGTTCATTGTCCTTCAGACCATTGGAGGGTCGGACTGCAGGCCCCAGGATGAGTTGGCTGCTAAGCAGGACAGGCAGTGGAGGCAAAAACACCTAGCAGGCTGGATAAATGTCCTCGGCAGGCTGCATGTGGCCCACGGGCCATAGTTTGAGGATGACTGGAAGAATGCATTGAAAGTCATTGATAAAAATATTTTATCAATTACATTGAAAACTGAGTAAGATTAATGTGCAATATTATCTACCCAATTAATGCTATTAATCATGAATATATAGTTATGTCAGTTTCTATGATTTTTATCTAGCAACCCACAATTCCTAGGATGTAAACTCAAAGAAAATAAGTAGGATTTTTATCACTGTATGAGAAGGATGGAGGGAGGGGCATAGAAATTAAAGATGATCTTAATGATTGTCTTTGCAGTTTTGTCAGGATAAGAAAGGTGAAGACACACAGAGGCTCATGGTGGTGGAGTCAGAGCATGGAGGTTCTCTATGGTAAGTGTTACACCTGGGAAGTTTGCTTAAGAAATCTGGAAAAACAGAAAAGAGTGAATCAGAGAGCGGGATGTAGAATTGATGGTTTGGTCTTAAAGGTACAGTTTGTGGCCACAATATGAAAAATAAGGAAAAACTAGCATCATTAGGACTGAGGTTGTGGGCACCAAAAGCTGAGGAGAAGCATGGGAACTATGACTTTCTGTGAAGAAGTTTAAGCTTTCTTTTTTAATAAAAATTTCCCCCCATTGATTTATGTTCTGGAATAGTCTCATAAAATACATATCTCATTTGTAATAATTCTTAAGAACAATGACTATGAAAGTTACCCTACACTGCAGCATGTAATGATAAACATCTCCAACAAGGTCATGTGAAATAGCAAAAGATGTGCACGCAGTGACCACTCTTCATTAGAAAGCTGAGAAGTATTCTCTTCCACTCTTCAGGACATTAAGTCTATTTGTTTATTATTTTTTGTTTGTTTTCTTTAAAACATATTCTTTTCTTCCTTTTTCAACCCTTCTAATCTTTCATTTCTTAATGATCTTTAAGTTGTCCAAAACAACAGGCAATATTTAAATTATGATGAAAGCCCAAATAAGAAAAGTCCCACATTTGAAGACATTAGAAAACTGAATGTACTTCCTGTGTTTTTGGAGCACTAATGCTTTGAAAATAAGTCATATTTTAAATTCTTTGGTAGGAAATTTATTAGAATTAGAAGATTGTAAAACTACACGATTTTAGACCTCACACATACATAGATGCCCTGTTTTGTGTATTACAGATTAGGACAGATTATTAAGCAGTTTGCATTTATAATTTATTACTGTAATTAATTAAATATAATTCAACTAATTTTATAACTCAAATTACTAATGTTTTCCTATTAGTTAATATTATGGTCATGTAAGATATTATGATTTTTAAAAATTGGAACATTGATATAGATTGCATATATCATGAACCCGGTGACAGATGTGAAATTGAAATTTATGGTTGATCACATTCCTGCAACCATTCATAGCCATTTAAATAGAAATTTTTTTTCCTGACAATTTGTTTTTAATCTAGTATGTCAGAATTCTTGATGAATATGAAATATGTATCCTGTTTCAGAATTTAAATGGCTAAAATATAGTGGTGGATCCAAAAGATTGTAATAATACTGAAAAGGAAAATACTAAAGTAGTGTTTTTTAGTTTACAACTAATAATATAAGAATTATATTATTTTAGTTTTTTAGTTTGCAACTAATAATATAAGAATTATGCGAAGCATCATTATTTTATTATATTGTAGAATTCCCATGATCACTTCCTTTTGTAGACATAAGAACACTGAAGAGACTCAGAAAGATCACTTCTCTGAGGACACCAAACTCATAAGCATCAGGAACTGAGATTTGAACTGGGTTTTAGGATTCGAAATCACGTGTGGTTTCTAATATTTCACACGGTATTTCACAGACTTTATATCTAAAATTATAGTTTATAGTAGGAGCTATCCATAACAAATGTACTAACCTGACTATTTTACCAAATTATTGTGAAGATAAACTATATATAAAATCTGCATAATGTATTTCTCATAGAAAGGCAGTAGTAAGTTTAATGCAAATTTTGATCAAAACTTGGAAAGTTCATTTGTGTACACCTGCACCCCATATTTCAAGTTAAGTTTGGCAGTAATACTTTTGATAATGAAGCTCAAGAATATAGTTTGCTTATTAGGTTTAGGCATTTAAAAAAAAAAAAAGCAGCTGCCCAGGCGGCACCTGTGGCTCAAAGGAGCAGGGTGCTGGCCCCATATATGCTGGAGGTGGCAGGTTCAAACCCAGCCCTGGCCAAAAACTGCAAAAAAAAATGAGCAGCTTCGGAAGATTTCTTATCTGAAGAAAGATAGTATTGGAATTCCAAACTGGAAAACTGGAAACTGTACTGCAAAAGGAAGAAGTGCACTTCACATGAGGCAGGCAGGCATGCTTTCAGGGTGTAATAAATGTGATGAGAAAACAGTAATGATGTTAGTAACAGGAAACCTAGTGTCCAAGCATCGTAATTAACTTTTGGATATTATGAAGTAAAAAAGATACACAGCTTATAAGATGGTGATGACTACAATGACAATTCCATGTTAACTTGGCCAGCTAGTAGCCACAAGATATACAACACATTATAAAGAATGAAAAAAGAATTACAAGATCATAGGTAGCATTGATTAATGGATAATTTTAATGAGAAAAACCTTTAAATTTTTATCTTTTTCTATAATCCTTCATTGTATATCATATTAAGTACAGTCTTTCTAAAGGACCTCCATAACATGTTCCAAACCTATCTCTCTGACTTTTTTCTGTAAAATTTGATATCTATTTTGTTAAATTTCTAAGTCCTTGAACATATTTAATGCTTTGTGATTTCTCATATCTTTTCATCTAGGCCATTATCTTTTTCTTTTTTGCTTCTCATTCAATGTCCATTTCAAAATCCAGATCTATCTTCTGTAGAGAGTCTTTCTTGACCCATCTCTAACAGAATATGCTTTCCATTTTCCCAACATTCCTAGCACCTTGTGTCTTTTCTGCCATGTCTTTAGTGAGTACTTGGGATCTGCAGCAATAAACTTTATACAAGAATTATAAGTAAATTAGCTCTTTGGAGTTAAGCTTTAAAATCAAAGCTAAGGGAATCAATGTGGAGATAGAAGGCATACAAAGGAGGAGAAATAGTTCTCAGTTCTGAAAGGCTTGATCACATTCTCAATGTGTATATTAGCATATTGGGAGATGAATGAGACATACATATTAAATTAAAATTGGATATAATAATGAAGAGAAGTTTCAGGTAAACTTTGTCAGTGGTATAACAGAAAGCAAGCTTTACCCTCATTATGTGCGTATTTTAGCCAGCAAGCATAACTCTAGTAGTCATTCTTTAAAGCTAAAGAATGTTATGGATATAAAGATCTTATTGACAAATCATCTCAGTAGTGAAATTTATGCTACTAAATCAAATAAGTGCTTGCAATTGTATCCACTCTGTCCTTCTTCCTCTTCCTGTCTTAAGAGAAGTGTTCCTTCTTTTATGTAAATTGAATCCTGATATCTATGTTCTCAAGCCCATACACTTTCCATGTTCTTGTATATCACATCCCATCCAGTATATATTTTTTAGCTCCTTTATCTTTAAGTGTTCAGTTCAGAAGTGAGAAAAGTAAACATGTTGAGATTTTAGTTTAGTATCATCTAAAGAGCAACTATAAGAGAAGGATTCAGTAGCTGGGCATTGTGGTGGGAGCCTGTAGTCTCAGCTACTTGGGAGGCTGAGGCAAGAGAATCGCCTAAACCCAAGAGCTGGAGGTTGCTGTGAGCTAATGCCATAGCACTCTACTGAGGGTGACAAACTGGGCCTCTGTCTCTAAAAAAAAAAAAAAAAGAAAAGAAAAGGATTCAGGAACAGCAAGTTTATTTGAGAGTGTTTCAGAGAACATCACTAAGGGGCCATGGACAGTGGCTCATACTTATAATCCTAGTTCTCTGGGAGGCTAAGTCAGGAAGATGTCTTGAGCTCAGGAGTTTGAGACCAGTCTCTGCACCCATTCTCTACCAAAAATTGGGTGGTCATGATGTCACTGTACTCTACCTGGGACAGTGGAGTGAAACTCCGTCAATAAAAAATGAACAAACAAAAAACTTAAAAAAAAAAATCAATAGTAGAGCACAGAAATTACCCAAGGTATAGGAAGTAGCTGCTAATGGTGGCCTTTAAAGCCTAGCACAACTACGGTCAATTGGACCTTGATCAGGGAATGTGTAAAACATATGCTGCAAAGTTATTTTAGCTAGAGGATATGTAATTCCAATATCAGAGGGTGAGTTTTGTGGATTTATTTCCAGTGAATCTGGTAAGATTTATTTTAAAAAAACTCAATCTTTTAAGTCTTTGGGAAATAGCCCTAAAGGTATAAGAAAAAAGGAAGAAATGTTTACTCCACAAAATCTACCAACATTTGGTAAGAACAGGGAATGTCTGTGGTATTTGAACCGAGACCTGCTATTTTCTTCCCTCTTCCCATCTCATTAAGACAAAAACTTTCTTCTGGATTCCTGTACTGTTCCTGTTCCTGGATTCAAGAACACTGCATGCCTTCTTTCCTCAGTTCCTGGTCACAAGGCTTTCTGCCATTGAGGGGCAGAATGAAACAGTTACATGCTCTTGAGGCTAAGTTCTGGATGATTGCACTTGAAAGTTGAGAAATTCCTTCTTCTCTTCACTTCTATTCATGGTACAAAGGCTATATGTTACACATAGAGCCACTGAAATTGCTAGACCCCAATTTTCATTATTCCAATTCATAAAGCAGTGGCTCTACACTGGGGAAGGTAATGTGAAGAAGACATGAGGCTACTGCCTGCCTTCCCACCTCCCTACTAAGCACTCAACTTCTAAAGTGGGGGCATTACACATAGAGAAATGCACCATTGTCCCCCCCCCCCATATAGAGCCATGGCTCAGAGATTCTGTCTGGGGAGAGAAGCAAGGAATAAAATTGATAGCTCCTAATCTCTTCCCAAAGGAGCTGACTTCATTTTATAATTTAGGATGGAGAACTTCGAGCTGCACAAACATCACAGTGGAGATGATTGTGAAAGGCAATTGGGATGTTATCAATAGATTCACTGGACTTATAGCTTAGACTGTAGGCCAGTTAATTTGCCTGAAAGAGCCCAAGGAACAGACAGAAGGTGAATTCCACCAGAAATCAAGACAGATCTTAAACACTGGCCTTAGGAACTACTACCCTTTAAAAAGGAACATATATTGGATTATTTTAATTTGTGTAACAGTTTATGACCCATGGCACTCTTCAAAAAAAATACAGCATTTAATGAATCTTAGCAGTTTAGTGTAATAAAGAAAAGAAATAGCTCTTCAAAAAAACCACTGGATGATGAGGTACATCCAGTACTTCCTCCTGATTAATGACTTTAGGGGCTTAACAATGTGTAGGCACATAGACTTCACTGTAATAATCCAGTCATTAAACAAACCAACAAGTAAATAATAGTAAGTCCTAGGTAGGGGTGACTAGTACATAGTTTACTATAATTTATTTAAAATGTCAAGTTTCCAACAAAATTTTTTGGGATATAAAAAGAAACGGGGAGGTATGACTCAAACACCAGAAAAAAAATAGACAATTAAAACTTCCCTGAAGAGTGACCAGGTGCCATATTTAACAAACTCTTCAAAGTAATCATCATGAACGTTTCAAGAAAATAAAATGAAATCATGATTAAATAAGTAAAGGAGGTTATGAAGAGAATATTGTATCAAGTAAAAATAACAATAAAGGAATTTAAATGATTTAACAAGATCCAAGGGCAAAATCTAGAGTTGAAAAATACAGTAACTGAAATGAAAAGTTTATGAGAGGTGCTTAACAGGAAATTTAAATTGGCAGAAGAAATAATTATTGAACTTGAAGACAGATTGACAGAGATTATGTAAATCCACAGCATAAGAGGAAAAAAAAGAATGAGAAGAAATTAACAGAGTCTTATAAAATGTGGCATATTATTGAATATGTGAATACATAGGTATTATAATATTAGATGGGGAGGGCAGAGAGAAAGGAGCAGAAAAAATTTTTTAAAGAAATTATAATTAAAGCCTCCCAAATTTACTGAAAAACAAAAACCTATCAGAGAAGTTCAATAAACTCCAAGTAGTATAAACACAAAGAGATTCACAAAAGAAACATTGCATATAAACACGCCAAAAGCAAAATGCAAGGAGAAAAACCTCAAAAAACAGCAAGAGATTTTTTACAATTTTTAACTTATCACTAAATATGTAGCCCATTAAAATGGCACACTTTCCGTATGAAGGACACCACTACAACTTAGATTTTATCTTACAAATGCAAATAATGTAACCTAATTCTATGTACTTTCATATTAATTGTAAATAAAACAAATTAACAGCTGACTTCTCATAAGAAAAATTGGTACCAGCAGAAAGTGAGTTAGCATAATCAAAGTCCTAGAAGGAAGAAAAAACCTATCAACCAAATTCCTACATTCAGCAAGGCCAGTTTTCAAGAATGAAGATAAAATGACGGTTTTTGGAGATTAACAAAAATGTAGAGAATTTGTTGTTGGCAGATTCAGCTTATGAGCAGAAGAAATACCAAAGGAAGTCCTTTAAGTTGAAAATAAGTGACCACACATAGTTACAAGTCACAAAAACCAAAATGCATTAGTAATGGTAATTGCATAATTATAAAAGACAGAATATATGCAATTTTCTCCTATCTTTTCTTCATTAATTTACAAAACAATTGCATAAAACAATATGTGTATATGTATTGTTGGGCCTTTAACATGTAGAAATGTAATACATTTGAGAACAGTAGCTCCAAAGAGGTGAGTGGAGGAAAGCTATAGTAAAGAAAGCATAACAGGTGGTAATTGGAATCTATCATAGAAGGACAAATGGAGAAGTGATAAATAGGAAGGTTAATACAACAAAATCTAGAAATATATACTTACTTTTCTCGCACCTTTTAGAAAGATATGAAGTTAATTAATAATTATAACAGTGTACTTTGGGTTTGTAACATTTAAAGATGTAATATGTAATAGTAACACCACAAAAGGTGTACAAAGAAATAGAGCTATGTAGGTGTTAATATCTCCACAACTCATTGGAAGTAAGTTAGTACACACCTAAGTTAAAATGTACAGTTAATCTTTGAACAATATGGCGATTGAGGCACTGACCCCTTCTGCACAGTCAAAAATCCACATATAACTTTTGACTCTCTCCAAACTTAACCACTATTAGCCTATTGTTGAACAGAAACCTTCCTGATTACATAAATGATTGATACATATTTTGTCATATGTATTATATACTGTATTCTTACTATAAAGTAAGCTAGAGAAAAAATGTTATTGAGAAAATATATTTATTAAATAGATGTGTATCATTGGAAAGGTCTTCACCCTTGTTATCTTCACATGGAGTAGGGAGAGAAGAGGAAGAAGAAAGAGGGTTGGTCATGCTGTCTCAGGCGTTGCAGAAATGAAGTAACAGAGGTGGTTGAAGGGGATACAGGAGAGCCAGGCACACTAAGTATAACCCTTATTTAGAAAAATACACAGATAAATGGATCTGCACAGTACAAAGCCATATTCAAAGGCCAACTGTATATGATAAATTGTAGAACAAACACTAAGGAAATAACTCAAAAGATACAGTAAAAATATCATTAAAGAAATTTAAATGATATTCACTTAATAAAAAAATATAGCAATAAAGGAGCAGTAGAGGAACAAGAAGATAGGAGATTCACAGAAATTTAAAGTAAAATGAAAAGACAAATATTATTCAACAATAAAAGGAATTGAAGTATTTATATCTCCTAGAGCATGGATGAATCTTGCAACAAAAAAAGTGCCTGCACATGCCACTATACCTGGATAATTTTTCTATTTTTTGTAGAAATGAGGTCTTACTATGTTGCCAAAGCTGGTTTCAAACTCCTGGCTTCAAGTGATCCTCCTGCCTCAGCCTCTCAAATTGCTAAGGTTACAGGTATGAGCCAGCACACCCAGAATGAATTATACACTTTAAATTATACAAGGTTAGGCAACTAAGTTTGTAAGCTCATCCTAGAAAGATTGGTACATACCTCATTGCTGAACATCACTATAGTAATCTTTAACATACTCCCCTTCGGAAGCTATGCATTGCTGCCAGTGCCTAGTCCACCTTCAAAGCAATTTTGGAACTCTTTTTCTGGAACGGCCATCATTGCTATTACTTTATGAGGCTTGACAATTAAGATAGTGAACTTGCCACCATGCACTTACATTGGCAGTACAGTAGAAACAAATTGGTAAGGTTTCAGTGTCTCACAGGTGTGTTTGTGTTGATGTGTGGAGGTGTCTTGCTGAGTGGGAGTGGCATTCATTATTGTTGCGTGTTTTTGTGTGCCATATGATAGCAACTCCAGATTGTATTTCCAGAAAAAGAGTTCCAAAAATGCTTTGAAGGTGGACTAGGCACAGGCATCTTGCATAGCTTCCCAAAGGGAGTACTTTGAAGGTGACCCTAGTGATATTTAACAATGAGGTGTGTAACACTCTTTCTAGGATGTTTGTGAACTTAATTGTCAGGCCTTGTATACTTTAAATAGATTATATCTCTGTATATTAAATACTTATGTAAATTCAGCAATGAGATATGTAGCGGTTTTTTTAGAATGAATTCACAAACTTAATTGTCCAACCTTGTACACTCTAAATAGATAAATTATACCTCTCTATATTAAACAGTTCTGTAAATTCCATCTCAATAAGGGCTTTAAGAAAAGAATTAAATCACCTGAGTGGTGAGGATAAACATTTATAACTGGCTAGGCGCCTATAGCTCAACTGGCTAAGGCGCCAGCCACGTACACCTAAGGTGGAGGGTTTGAATCCCCAGCCCAGACCTGCCAAACAACAATGATGGCTGCAACCAAAAAATAGCCGGGCGTTGTGGCGGGCTCCTGTGGTCCCAGCTACTTGGGAGGCAGAGGCAGGAGACTTGCTAGAGCCCAGGAGTTGGAGGTTGCTGTGAGCTGTAATGCCATGGCACTCTACCCAGGGGGACAGCTTGAGGCTCTGTCTCAAAAAAAAAAAAACAAACAAACAAAAAAGAAATACAACTTATACGAATAATTTAGTCTGCGGAGGAACAGAGCATGTGGGCAAATGTAAACTGACTCCAACCTTATGATGACAGAACTGCCCAATGACAGGCTTAGCTGGGACCTACACGTTACGCAGGCAGCCATGTGTCAGAGGGAGCCTTCGGAGGACACCCCCCCACACTTACCATTTAGGTCAAGGAATATAACAGGAATGTGGGTTTCCATCCCAGGCACTGGGGTCCTGTAACATGACAGACAAAGGCATGTGAATCAAGCGCAGCTTCTCAGGAGCACGCACTTCCAGACGCAGCCTGGATGAGCACACAGAACCACGGCAGGGCAACAGCAACCTTGACCGTGGCTTCTGTAACAACCCCACGTCAGAGATGCCACAGTTGGAACAGGAGCTGCTGCTCCATGACCTCAATCTTACGAGACTCACCTGCGTGTTTACCGTGAAATTCCCTTATTTAAACCTACTTTCTTATAAAATGATACACTTAAAGGCTCCCTCTGGCTTAATTTACTATTTATAATTTCTATAAAGTGGGATAGGACATTTGCTGACAGTACAGTTTGCACCAAAACCAAAAAAATGCATGGAGATGCAATTTCCTTACGACCAGGCAGTCTTTTAAGGGAATGACCCAAGTAATTAACATATTAACTGTTTTTTCAAAGCTAAGTGCAGTGGTACTAAATATTGATTTAGATTCTCAGAAATCTTAATGACTTTGGCCAATAACAATATTATTTAATAAAACAGTTTTAGGCCATAGTTATTCAACTCTCGAAAGTAATTTAACAGTTTCTTTAATTCAGACAACTTTGTTCCCCATGTGCCATTATGAATCTTCCATGAACTGCGGCACGTGCAAGATTCAGTCTGAAAGCAGGTGGCTTAGTGAGCGTTCAGAACCCCAAAAGTCGCAGGGTGGGGCTCCTACCATTCTGCCGGGGCCCCCGGAATCCCACTGCCAGCAGAGGGGACCATCACCGCATTCCTCTCCTCAGTCAGGGTCAGCCGCATTTCTAGAAGCTGGGCTTCCCGGTCAGCGTCATCCTCTGTTTTATCTAGAACATTAGGAATCGGATACAGAAATCTCACTTGCTATTTGTATGTTTGCCCTGAGTAAAGACCTGATTTGCCTGTATTTCAGTTACTAGTTGATGAGTGCTCACTGGTAATAAAAACCAACTCCAAGCTAGAGAACTCAGGGGGGGCTCTGGCAGAGCGGCCATGGAGGCTACAGGCCGCAGCGCAGGAGAGGGTTGGTCCAGAGTCAGACAACTCGAGCCCTCTGAACGAGAACTATTAACACCTTCCTTTCAGTTATTATTTTTATTTTTTATTTTTTTGGAGACAGTCTCACTATGTCACCCTCGGTAGAGTGCTACAGCATCACAGCTCACAGCAACCTCCAACTCTTGGGCTTAAGTGATTCTGTTGCCTCAACCTCCAAGTAGCTGGGACTACAGGCACCCGCCACACCTCCTGGCTATTTTTTGTTGCAGTTGTCATTGTTGTTTAGCAGGCCCGGGCCGGGTTTGAACCCGCCACTCTCAGTATATGTGGCTGGCACCGTAACCGCTGTACTACAGCCGCCAAGCCCCTTTAAGTTACTTTTGAGGGACAGTGTTTGTTTTGTGTACAGTATTTTCTCCTTCTCTGTAGAGGGGTGGGAAGGATGGGAAGGCCTGCATTGAGTCATTATCAAAACAGGATTAATGTTCTTTTGGAAAGACGGGACCCAAGGAATAATACTCATGCTCTGGCCCTCCCCATTGCTGATGTTCATCTGGCTCTAATTTTTATGTCTACAAATGGGGATTTATTAATTGTGCACTGATTTGGGAGAGAGGGGAACACTCAAATTTCTCTTCCTACCATGTTTACTGACAAGCTTTTGCAGTTGTTGATCCAAGTACTCCTGACGTTTCGTTAGTGCATTCAGCCATTTTCTACGAAGTCTCTCTAAATCCCGATCCTAGAAGAAACAGGGGAAAGGTTACTCAGTGTTATGTCGAGACAGTATCGTGGATCTGGTGCTCTCTCTCACTCACTGAGTCTAACAGGCTTCCAAACTGGACCGTCTTCTACGCTAATTGCTTTACGGCCACTACCCGTCTACCCACAATTCAGAACAGCTACTCTCAGAATTAAAAGCATTATTTTCTAGAGTAAAGGTTTCTGAAAGGACATCCCCTGGAATCCAGAACCCGTTCTGTAACAGCACTGTTCTGGGGACAGAACTCCAAGTACTAGAAACAAAAATCTTCTAAAAAATCTCTTTGCTGGAAAGAAATCACAAAGATACTGAATCATCTTCGAACGTATATACTTAGGACAAGCAGAAGACGCCTTCAAACTTCCTGACTACTGTTTCCTGTGTGTTTCACCAACGCTTCTCTCCACTCCTTGTTTTCGAGCACTTCAGGGGTAAGGGACAGGGCGGGGGGAGAGGAGACAGGGGTTGTCATCCTGCTGGTCAGCACCTGCACGCCTCATTTCCCTTCCTAACGAGGTTACAGGCTGGGTGGGCAGGGAACGCAGCAGACGCCCTGTGTCTGGACTTCACCAGGGCACTTAACCAAATAGCCTGTGACATTCTTGTGGACAAGATGGAGAGACGCGCAATGTGTCCGCTTGAGTGAAATCACGGAGGGCTCAAATATCACATCCAAAGAAGGGTGATTAACATCGGCTGAAAAGAAGCCTCCAAGGTGGTGCCACAGGTCTCTGCATCTAACTCCAGTCGATACCATGTTTTTATCAGTGCCTTATAGGAAGGCAGACATTTCTATCAAATTAGGATGATGCAAAACCAAGAGTATGACTGCACAGGATGACATAATCAGGCTCCAGAGATCCCTGACAGTCCCAAGCGATGACTAACACGATGAAACTTCACAGACACAAACAAAACCTTGGAGGAGGTTAGGAAAGGGAAAATAGATTTTAAATTGCAAACAAACCCGGTATGATTCCAGGAAGCAAGGAAAGAAGAGATGGCTTCATATATATGCAAAACACCCGGGGCTTCACTGCAATGGGGAAGGAGACCACTAGGACAGGGGCAGTGGGTGGTGACTCCCCGTATGGAGAGAAAAGGGAAGAGGATTTGGAGAAAGGGATCTTGAGGGAGTCTGAGGGGAGCTCCCATCTGAAAGAGTCACCGGTGATTTCCTACCCAGGACACTTCTTAGTAGATATCTACCCAACAATGTCCCTTGCTCTCTACTGTTTCACTGTTTAAAAGAAGGAGTATTTGAATGAAAATGAAGTGACAGTCCAATGACATCCAGGAACGTGTCATTATGTCCTTCCAAAGCTTCTTTGATGAGGTTAACAGGTTAAATTACCTGGTAGCTGTCCATGTCCTCCTCTTCCTCCTAAAAGAAAAATGTATATTATGTAGAACAGAATGATCATTTATCCAAAAGTCAGGCTTGCTAAACAATCTGAATCTATCCCCACAAGTTTCTATTTTCTAATTTAATCAACATCCTATTTCATCTCTCTCCAACCCTCACCCTGAGTTTCATCATTGTCAGGAAGTTGGAGTAAAACCTGGAGTTCTCGTAGGAGAGTGAAGAACACTCATCTGACCTTTTCAGGAACCAGTACAATGCTCTCCCTGCGGGGTTTACAGCCCCATCGCCAGGGGAAATCAAACACCTGCTGGCAAATAGTCTTTACAAGCCAGTAGGGGGTTTCTGCAGAGGGTGGGTAATGCTGAGGAGGTTAATCACTCTTAGGCACTGAGAAATCTGGAGGCTGAGATGTTTTAACCCACAGCTTGCCATGTACACCGGGACAAAACCCTTAATAGTCTCATGCAGCAATTCTAGATAAATGAGAAATATTTAAAAGAGACATCAGGCTGGTCTCACACGCCTGTGCTCAAGCAGTCCACCTGTCTCAGCCTCTCAGAGACTTTGAGACTGAGTAAGAGCAAGACCCCTTCTCTACTAAAAATAGAAAAACTAGCCAGGCATGGTGGCAGGCACCTGTAGTCCCAGCTATTCAGGAGGCTGAGGCAGGAGGATTGCTTGAGCCCTCGAGTTTGAGGTTGCTGTGAGCTACGATGTCATAGCACCCTACCCAGGGTGACAGAGTAAGACTCTGTCCCTAAATAAATAAATACAAATTTTTTAAAAAATTTAAAAAGACATGAAAGCAAAACAAAATATCCTGAAACAAAGGTAGTTTTTGTGCAGGTTTCAAAAGGCTCTCTGGTTTGGTTTTGCCTTTTAACAGGCACACAAGCTCACCTGGACGGCCTCGTGGGTTCTGGGGCACCTCAGCGGTCGGACTTTCACACACCCAATGCCAACAGATAATATACACTCTTCCATCAATGGCAAAGTCCCAGATTCCTGCACAGACTTCACTTCCACTTGAACTCGCCGGGACTGCCCCTGGATCACAGACAATTTCATGAGTATTAAAATCAGTTTCTTGATTTCCAAAAATTGGGGTTAGAGAGACCCCTACAGGCTGATGTTGAGAAAAACATTTAACTTTGGAGACACCATCTTAACCACAGCTTGTAAATGCTAAGTACTGAAACATCAGAAAAAATTATTTCCCTTTAATCAAGAAGAAAAATATAGAATATACAATTTATACATTTTTCAATAAATATTAAAAGAAAACATTCAAAAAAAATTCTAATGAAATCGAAACAGCTAATAAAGTTCAACTGACTAATAAATAAATGCAAATTAAAATAAGCATGACACACCTTTATTTTCACTTTCTAAGCCATTAGTAATCTTTTAAAAGGGAAATTTCCGATATTGTTTCTGTTTATAAAACAAGCAATTTCATACATTGTAAGTGGGGATTTAAACTGGTGTGAGCTTTCTGCAAGGCAACTTGACTTAAAATGTAAGTATCTTTTGGCCCAGCAATTCAGATTATAGGGATCTATTCCAAACATGTATATGTCTACACAGAATCTTAAGACACTATTAAGAATAACAAAAAATCAGGTAGAAATTAAATATATATTGATAACTTCAGGCTGGGTGCAGTGGCTTACGCCTGTAATCTTAGCACTTTGAGAGGCTGATGCCAAAAGTTTGAGACCATCCTGAGCAAGAGCGAGACTCTATCTCTATAAAAAACACAGAGATTGGGTGGCACCTGTGGGTCATCTGAGTGTTTTCTATACTCATTTTAGGCTACTCTGATATTTTACTATTGTTTAAAAGTACGTAAGTCTCACAGGATACAACAGTCTACTAAACATTGGAGTACTGTAAAGCACAGCAAAAAGAATATATTCAAATCCTATGTACAAATTACCATCTCCCCTCTCAGGGTCTGACAGATCACGGTGGCCCTGGGCGTAAGGGACCATTTCTACTTCTCCACCGCATGGACTCCGGCATGATCATTATCTACCAAGCTGCAGTCTAACCCCTCTTGTGCATCAGTCACTCTGCTTTAAACACACGTCTCTCTTCATCTTCACACTAACCCTATGAGGTGGGTGTTACCTTCACCTGCACGTAACAAGTGAGGAAGAGACATCATACAGTTGCTCACAGATACACAGCTGGGACACACCAGAGCCACAGCCGAGCCCAAGCCTGTCACACTGAACGTTTATTCTTTTTGCCATGTCACATGGCTTCTCCTTGTCGTCACAGATGATCTAATACTACTCAATATATTTATGTCCTATAAATCAATTCTAAGTTTTCCTTTAAGTCATCTTTCTTTTTTTTTATTTTTTTGCAGTTTTTTTTTTTTTTTGGCCAGGGCTGGATTTGAACCCACCACCTCCGGTATATGGGGCCCTGCTCGTTTGAGCCACAGTCGCTGCCCATAAATCATACCTTTTTCTTACCTAACCCCAACAGAAGCTGATTTTAAAATACCGTACACAGCCCTTATTTGTGACAACAAAAAAAAATTCACATGAAGTAGAAGCCAATTTAATATAAAATTTAATGTAAGAAACAGACAGGGTGGGTCCAGATTTCATAATCATTTTTTCCTACTAAGAAGGAGCCAGTATTAAGCTTTTTGGCTTCAAAGAATCTAACATGAACATTGGATCATGTTACCTGCCGGAGCTGGAAGATTCCTCCTGTTGGGACATCCTTTGCAGAGATCACTTCCACAGGGCAATATTCACCATTCTCATTCTGTTCCAAGATTTGAACCCAGAATTCCAATTTCCTGGTGACTTCACTCCATCTAGGAAACAGATGAAGTTCTTGGAAAATCATGCATTTGAATTTTAATCGGCATCTTAACATCCTCTACCTAAGAATTAACAGTCAAAACAACCTCCAGACAGAGTAACTCAATGGAACGACCTGTGGTTCAATGAGTAACTAAAAACCAAAGTGTTTATACTTTGCTTAATGTTATAATGAGGAATGGCCCTCTCATTCAAAAAGATGCAACAGCAAATCTATTTCAAAGTGGTTACTTCAAAATTGGGACATTCCCATCAAAGGTACAGAAGTAAGTACAGGGACTGTCTTGACAGAGACAGATGATGGTGGTGCCCCACACACTGTAGAGACTTAACCAGCTGTCTTTTCTCAGGTCAATGAGAGAATCAAAAATAAAAAGTCCCCTTTGAAAAAAGTTTGGTTTTCTTAGATGAAAAGGAGATGAATAATAGTACTTATACAGTTCAGTCATTCCCTTTTACCTCTTCCTGTTAAGTCAACAAACAAGCCCACCTCTCTCCCTCACAGACACCAGATAGAACTGGGAGCTGGGCTCGGCGCCTGTGGCTCAAGTGGCTAAGGCGCCAGCCACATACACCAAAGGTGGTGGGTTCGAATTCAGCCGGGGCTCACCAAACAACAATACTGGCTGCAACCAAAAAATAGCCCGGCATTGTGGCGGGCACCTGTGGTCCCAGCTACTTGAGAAGCTGAGGCAGGAGACTCGCTTGAGCCCAGGAGTTGGAGGTTGCTGTGAGTTGTGATGCCACGGCACTATGCCCAGGAAGACAGCTTGAAGCTCTGTCTCCAAAAAAAAAAAAAAAATAACTGGGAGCTGAAGACAGAATACATGTGAACCCCAGAGTAGACCCCAATCCACCCGCTACAGCTAATTAGAAGTAATTCGTGATGATAAGGGACCATTCTGCAGAATCCATGTCACTGTTTCCTCTTAAATAGCCACAAATTCAGCCTCCTATTACTCCTCGGAGTTCACTGCCCTAAGGAAGTTTGAGTGTGTGATTAATGCCCTGGAGACAACTGCGTCCAAGCCTGGAACACTGGTGAACTCAGGAAATAGCTGCAGTTTTTAAAAATTAAAAAGGGGGCCAGGTGTGGTGGCTCACACAATCTGGGAGGCCAAGGTAAGTGGATTCCTTGAGCCCATGAATTCGAGATCAGTCTGAGCAAAAGCAAGACCCCATTGCTATTAAAAACAGAAAAACTGATCCAAGAGGATCCCTTGAGCCGGAGTTGGAGGTTGCTGTGAGCTATGATGCCACAGCACTCTACCCAGGGCGACAGCTTGAGAGTCTGTCTCACAAAAACAAAAATTACAAAGGGGATCAGAAGAACATCTAAAATTCACCTGTCCCGAAGACTACGTGTTTTTGCCTGGATGATTCCCAAGTCCCAGAGGGCTGGGTTTTTCCGAGGATCATTCATCTTATGTCCGTAGACTTCAATTGCCAATGCTCCTTCTGAAAGATGCTCGATAAAGTCTTCAGTGATATTAACAGAAAACTCCTAAAACACAATAGCTAATTACACAACAGCAAATACTCTCTGGCAATCTTATGAGTGTTTATGCCAGACAACATATACTTAATTATATCACGGAGACAGAAGACATGTGAACCCCAGAGTAGAGAACGAGAAAACAGAATGTTTTAGCTAAAACAATCACCTAACATCCATAATGAGTGTTCAGATGCCTAAGGTTTTTGACTTTAAAAATAACTACAATTCTGAATTTTTAAAACTTTTCACCTTGAAAATCTGTAAGACCAACATGTATTCTATTCTGTTAGCAATATTTTGAGAGCTATGTTTAAAGATATGATTATATTAAGTATTACAACAATGATCCATAATATCTTGATAGAAAAGTTATTGCGTGCAAGATAGAAGCAGTGTGGTTGAAAAGAAGATTTCCCCACTTTTTAGAAAGGTAATTGTCTATAATAATAGGAGAGAAAGGAAATAAGGATCATAAATGCCAAAAAAGATTTGATTTTTAAAAATTCTCCCAACCTGCCCATCTTTATCAGACGGCATTTCACAATTAGAATTGTCTTCAAAACCATTTACTAAAGAAAGTCATGGAATCTCCTGCACTGCTGGTGTCTCCTCCTCTCTCTCCATCTTCAATGCATGGAAGGTATTACCTGATTTCACCAGATTAGAAAGAGGCCTCTCTCTCTCTTTTAAAAAACGTGATGGCTCAAGTGTGGCACAGCAGTAAAAAAGATTCTGCTGGTTTCTAGCCGTGTCCAAGCTGATCTTTCTGAACTGGTTTTATAGCTGAAGGAAAAGCATTATCACCAAATACAACTGTGGTAAAAATCAAACAAAGAGGGTGGCGCCTGTGGCTCAAAGGAGTAAGGCGCCAACCCGATATGCCGGAGGTGGTGGGTTCAAACCCAGCCCTGGCCAAAAAAACTGCAAAAAATCAAACAAAGAATCACACCCAGCGCTTAACCGCAGGAGGTGCTCAGTAAAGTTAGTTCCTGCCCGTCACCCATCTTCCCTTTCTCTAGAGCACAGCCTACTTAACCTTTTTAGGTCATTTCGCCCATCATCTCATACAAAACGTACACTTCTTTTGGAGAGGAGTTAGGCATAGATCCATTCCCATACATCTGGTTTTCACACAAAAGCTAACTTTTCATCATGGAGCAGTGAGCTGCACCCATACTTCAGTTTTTGACTCAATCCCCCCTCTAAAAACCTATTCTCTGAGACATATACTGACGCACTCATTCAAACAAAGTGTTTGTTTTTCTGTCCTGTTTCCACAGGAGGAATTTAAACCTTGACCCCACTCACTCGGCAGTGATCGAACACGACCATGCAGTGAGGCTCCTTGCTGACGGGAGAGGAGGAAGTGTCCACCTCGGGGGCCACCATCACAGGGTCCTGCTGGTCCCAGAAGTCGTATTTGCAGAACACGAAGTGGGACAGGTGCTGTGGCAACCCAGTGGCTTGGAGGATTTTAACCTGCAGGAGAAACAAGGTCCTGGTTCATTTGTTAAATCTGAAGATGCCGAGAGGCACTCAGAGTCAGTTCTGGGTTCCAGCCCGACCCTGCCACTCACTGACTGTTGGTTTTTTAGCCATTCACTCTGACACTGCATTTGTGCCATCTGTGAAATGGTGACAACTGTCATATTTAGTGAGAGGCCTGACACAGGGTAGCCATAACCTTGACTATAAAGGTGGACGCTGTAAACCATTTAAAGACGGATGAAGAGCATTAAATTCTAGTTCCTTAGGAGAACACAAGAATCATCATTATCAATTCAAAAGAAGGAAGTTCTCAGACACTAACATCATTCAGCGACATGAATTTGTCTAACCATGGATATGTCCTAAAAAGATGACATGGTAGATGAAGAACAAAATCCGTGTGTCCCAACAAACAACAAATACTAAGGAGAGGGGAAAGTATTTGTCTGATATTTGAAAGTATAAGGAGAACACTCTTCTCTATTGCATTTTTTTTTTGAGACAGAGTCTGACTATGTCACCCTTGGTAGAGTGCCGTAGCATCACAGCTCACAGCAACCTCAAATTCTTGGGCTTAAGCAATTCTCTTGCCTCAGCCACCCAAGTAGCTAGGACTACAGGTGCCCACCAAAGCTATTTTTTTTTTTTTATTGCAGTTGTCCTTGTTTATCAGGCCCAGGCTGGGCTTGAACCCACCAGCTTCAGTGTATATGGCCGGCGCTCTACTCACTGAGCTACAGGTGCCAAGCCTCTCTACCATATTTTGGGGGGAGAACTTTAAAAGCATCAGGAATGTCCGATTTGAAGATCTGGGAACTGATGACAGCTGGCATATTCCCACTCTGTGCACCAGCATTACTGAACACCCTCCCTCTGTATATGAGGCAGAATCTGTGGGCTAGAGTTCAGAGTTGTGTGACACCAAGCACAATTAGAAATATGTGTCCCATCCGACCCAAATACCCCTGAAAGAAATGCCTATAACAGAATTTAAAGGGGCCTAATACTCCTAATATTTCTTTTGGTAGACAGCACTGGGTTGATTTTTACTTTGGAGTTATCGTGGTAAGCTGTGATATTCTAAAATTCCTCTAGCTACAAAGAAAACTAAATCCTATAGTTAATTAAGTTAAATTCAGTTCTGGTTTAATGACTGTTTGGACATCAGTCGTGACCGTCCTCACCCTCGTCACTGTCTGTATGCTGTGTGATTCCATCTACCTCCATCCAATAAATGAACATAAATTTGAATATACGACATAAGTTCACGTAGCATTTCACCAACTACAAATACAACCTTAACATTTCAGGAAGCATAGAGAAAGACACAGAAAATCGTCGTACAAAGCAGATGACTTCATTTCCTTCCATACCAGACACGGAACGGTTGAGCAGTGAACCAGAACTCCCACCGTAATTCAAGCTTTCCTGGGGTGTCAACAAGAGTTTGAAACATCTAGATAGCAATTCCCTGAAAGGCTATGGGAGACAGATTAGCTGACACATTTAATTCCTCCTAACCAAACTGTTCAACCAGTACTCTGCAATTAATTTTTAATGAAACTTATAAAGCTGTCATTTTTTTTCATTGGGTGTCTTAAGATGTTTGGTTTATAAGGTGATACAATCTGATACTTGGGAAGATCACAAGATTTCAGATTTACGTAGATCTAAATAAAAATCCCTAACATTTATTAGTTTGTGCGCTGACACAAAAACTTAAATTTGTTTTCTTAGGCTGAGTTTTCTCCCAGGTGAAATGGGAACACTAAGAGCCCTTACCATCCCGGGGCGAGACTGACCACACAGAGGAAATGGCAGGAACGAGCCCCCAGGCCTGAGCACACTGCCCAGGTATGAACACACACCACAGTCAGACTAAATCCCACCCGAAAGCCTTTTTTTTTTTTTAGTAGAAATTAATTTCAACTTTAAGGTTAAAATATATAAGGGCCCAGATTTCAGATGCTGAATCTCCTCTACAGGACACTAGTCAGGAATGAAGACTGCCAGGAAGGAGGATGTCTGCAGATCTTACAACACAGGCTGTTTGGATTTGTTTTTTAAATTTTTGCACATAACAGCTAAAATCACCACAAGGTGTCAGAATGCCACAGATTTCAATTTGCAGCTGGTTAAGGCAGTGGAAGAGGAACCAGAGGAACCAGAGGAACCATTCAGCGAACACTAAAGTAACTGACTTAGCCCCTGGAGGCCTTGCCCCCATCTGCAAAGCCCTCCGGGAAGCTGCTCAACTCTCCACTCCTCCCACGCCTTGTTGCTGATGTGCAACTTGGTCCTTCGGCACCAACTTCAACTCTAGAAATGCACATTGAGAAAGGACTGGGGCAGGATGGATCATGAATTTAGAGTTGGGTCTGGCTACCCTTTCCTGGTCACCTCCTCACTTGTACTTGGTTCCTCTGCAGCTTGCCGACCCCTCATCCTCAGATGCTCACTTTTTAGCTGGTTCCTGCAGGGATTCCCAACCCATGGCAGTGCCAGCTGGTGGGGCGGGGCGGGGGGGGGCACAAATGAGAGTATTCGCATTTGTCATAGTGAGCTGGAAGGAGCCAAGGAAAGACACCCCGCCCACCGTTCCCCAGTGACTGCCCACCAACACCCTTTCCCTAGGTGCAGCCTGAGTCTCACTTTCCCTTGTTCTCTCATTTCCTCACACCGGCTCTCTGAATCCATTCCCTCTCCACTGTCTCCCAGAACACATGTGGCCTCCATCTCGTCTATGAGAACATTCAGATCACACAATTCTGGGGTCCTTTGTTCACACTCGTGTCGCCCCAACGCACATAACTAACTACACAGGGAGCCGCCAAAGAGCAGGAGCCTCACCTCCGTCCCCGTCATATTCAGTACCTCACACATCTGACCGGAAACACTCAACTCGCATCTCCTGCACGGAAGGCGTGGGGAAGCGGGAAGGAGGGCGTAACCAGAGGCAGGAGGCAGAGAGAAACCAAGATGACGCGGAGACCTTGCAGGCAGCGACTGGGCTCAGCAGCGGCCAAGGGGCAGAACCAGCACTGGGTCACTCTGCATCTTCAGAGGAATCAAGAGCCCCAACAAGAGGAGGAAACTGGTGGGAAAGACCAGGGTTTCTCTGCCATGAAGCACACAAACGCAGACTTGTGTCATTCTGGAGGTGAGTGGCCTCCAGAAAGGTGGAGACTTGACTTGTCCGAGGCTCTTGGGGAAAGGTACTGAAGTTGCTGACCCAGGATTTCAGGACACAGATGAAATACAGTCTCAACCAATGATCAACTTACAGAGATTTTCAAAATTCAAAAAAGAGTATTTACCATCTCAGCACCCATAATCCTCAAAAGCGGCCCCAGTTCGCCCGCTCTGACGTGCAGCCGGGACTCACCATGCAGACCAGCTTGTTGTCCTGCGTCTCCTTCTCAAAGGAGAGCTCCGCGGCTTCCTCACCCCCTGCAATCCTTTCCCCGACGTCACCACTGAGCCGCGTCACCTCCACGTGCAGCCGACCTGCCACCTGCACCAGTGGGAGAGGCAGAAACTTGTTCCAGGTGTGGTTCCTGATCCCTAGAGAAGGCCTCTCTTCTGATGTTAGGGGACTGGCTTAGGAGGATTTAGAAGCCTGGTTTCTACCAGTAACTCTCCCTCCAAGGACTCAGAATAACCACCGCAAAGCCCCATACAACTACCATCTGTCATTACGGATAAAAAATACAAGAGTCCATCACCACCCGACTAACTGTCTCTCCAACCGTTCTCCACAGGAAACAAGGCGGAAAGAGAAAACCAACCTCCCCTTTCTGGTTGACAATCGGGACAGCGTACTGCAACTTGACATCGTAGAAAAGAGACTCCAGGAAGACGTTGGCCACCCCGATGAGACTGTGATTTTCCTGCTCATCAAAGAACGGATCAGCACGTTTGAAGTAAGATCGAATGACCTGTAAAGAGATCGGGAACCCACGGCTTCAGAAAAATCATTTAAAATCATGCATTCCACCTACCAGCTTTTGATGCTAAGTCACTAAACTCCACTTAATTATCCCAATTCTCCTTTTCTGTAGAATTTCCTCTAAAATGCAGAAGAGTTTAGAAAAAGCTCTAGATTTAAAAAAGCGAAGTTTTTGCTGGAGCGTAGCACCCATTGGTCCCACATGGCACTGCCTCATTCCCACTTAGAACGGCAGGCAGCATCCGTGACCTACGACAGCAGTAACAGGTCATTACTTCTAGCATTGCTTCTCCCTTACTTGGAAATCTTGCCACAAAATAAACAAAAAACATGTATTAACAAGAAAAAGCAGCAGCGTGTACTAAACTACTCTTTGTTTTATTTTAGGGTAGAGGGTCATTCCTATCTGTTCCTTCTGTTCCTACTGAATCGTAAGATACCCTGGTCCTAACGAAGGGGAGCCTGACGGAGCAGAGAGCTGGGATTTCTTTTTTTTCCATATTTGTCACTGCTGCTTTATTTTTAATTCAAAATAGAAGAATTTAGTAAGAAAATAAAAAAAAATTAAACAAAAATGTCACCCGATAAGTCATTTTTACTGATGACAATTTGGAAAAAAATATTTTTGCAAAACAGAGGATAAGGAATTAACTCTGCCCAAACAGGACCAGCATCATGGAAAACTCGCGAGAACACACATGACACACATTTCTGTTGTAACCACGTGCAAGTTCACGGCTGACCTGAGTCAGAAAACCCACAGCTGGAGGACGAGGCACTAGTGTGTTGGTATACGGCACCTACACTACGATCAAAGCTGCTTCAAAAAATTCTTAATAGTATTAAATATTAAAGTACCACTGATGCTCAATTTCAGAAACACGTATTAATAGGTTTATGATGTGAAAAGTTAAACAGGTGGAGACCCGGGGAGAGAGGCAAGGCCTGGCCTCTGCCCTCAGGTGGTTCCCAAAGCAGGATGTGCCACAGACACACGTGTGGGCCAAGGCAAGGCGGGAGGGAAAGTGGAGGTCTCTGCGAAAAAAACGAAGAGTAGGAAAAAGAAGGTATCGGATTAAAATTCTTGATTTGCGGCTCAGTGCCTATAGCTCAACCGGCTAAGGTGCCAGCCACGTACACCTAAGGTGGCGGGTTCAAATCCTCAGCCTGGACCTGCCAAACAACAATGATGGCTGCAACCAAAAAATAGCTGGGCGTTGTGGCGGGCGCCTGTGGTCCCAGCTACTTGGGAGGCGGAGGCAAGAGACTCGCTTGAGCCCAGGCGTTGGAGGTTGCTGTGAGCTGTAATGCCACAGCACTCTACCCAGGGGTATAGCTTGAGGCTCTGTCTCAAAAAAAAAAAAAAGAAAATATGAAAATCAACTCCAAAGAAGGAGTACTGCTATGCTTCCAGAAAGTCATTTTCTTTTGGGGGGAGGTAGGGTCTTGTTGTTGTCTAGGCAAGAGTGCAGTGGCATCATCATAGCTCATTGCAACCTGAAACTCTTGAGCTCAACCAATCTTCCTGCCTTAGCCTCCCAAGTAGCTGGAACTATTAGGCATGTGCCACTATGTCTGGCTAAGTTTAAAAAAATTGTTTTTTGTAGAAAGACTGTGTCTTGCCATGTTGCTCAGGGCTGGTCTCACCCTCCTGGGTTCATTCAAGTGATCCTTCTGCCTCAGCCTCCCAATGTTCTAGGATTACAAGTGTGAACCACTGTACCCAGGTCCTAGAATATCTTTACACATTTTGCTAATCATATTTTTAAAAACTGGGTTGGAAATCCTTGATCTGGGGAAAGGGTAGTATGCACTGGTTCCACCATATTTTACCAATTTCTGCTTTATAATATTGTCATCTTTTCCTATTTATTTTTTAGGTATAACTTTTCTTTTAAAGGAATCCTGTTGAGAAAGTCAAAGAAGCAATCTATCTGAATCATAACAACAGGGCAAGAAAGATGTTTCTCCAAGGAAAGTAAGTTGGATTTTTTTTTAGCAGTCCATTATAAGATTGAAATAAGCTGAATTCTATGGAAAATGTTAGGTATAGAATGGAAGAAGAAATGCAGAAATTCCTAGGAAAAAAAGAAAGTTGGGGTCAAATATTAAAATTTAGGGAAACAGAATGAAATTGTTTTGAAAAATCCAACAAAGAACCAGTGATCAGATATACAGCCAAAATAAAATGGGGCTGAATTTACAATAATTCTTTCTAAAACTCCTATAATCCAAAATAACTTTTGTTTTGAACCAAAGCTAAGAAAAAGGAAATACTGACTGCATACAAAAAATAGAGAAAGGGCTGCTCCAGGTCTGGGACAGGGAAAGTACTAGATAAACCTAAAGCATTTAGTGCCAGGAAGCAAGGAAGCACCCACCGCTGTGGGGAGATACCAAGAGCTTCCACCTGCCAAATCTGGGACAATGTTGAGCATCAATGAACATAATGGTAGGAATATATTATAAACCATTGAATAAATAAACAGAACTAAAATACTGAAGGAATGATAGAAGTGCAAAATCATCAATGCATGGGAAGACCAGTGGGTGAAATTTGGTAAAGAAGATAACTTGTGGCTCAGCGCCTGTGGCTCAAGCGGCTAAGGCGGCAGCCACATACACCTAAGGTGGCGGGTTCAAATCCAGCCCGGGCCCCCAAACAACAATGACGACTGCAACCAAAAAATAACCAGGCATTGTGGCGGGCGCCTGTGGTCCCAGCTACTTGGGAGGCTGAGGCAGGAGACTCGCTTGAGCCCAGGAGTTGGAGGTTGCTGTGAGCTGTCACGCCATGGCACTCTACCCAGGGGGACAGCTTGAGGCTCTGTCTCAAAAAATAAAATAAAATT
>CAUYTI010062190.1:0-20871 GCA_963575145.1 Galago senegalensis
GGCACCTGTGGTCCCAGCTACTTGGGAGGCAGAGGCAAGAGACTCGCTTGAGCCCAGGAGTTGGAGGTTGCTGTGAGCTGTAATGCCACGGCACTCTACCCAGGGGGACAGCTTGAGGTTCTGTCTCAAAAAAAAAAAAAAAAAACAATGGGCAAGAATAATCTCCTAAAATATACTGTGAAAGACTGTAAATTATAAGATGTAATAGTTTTGTTTGTGAGTACAAATTTATTTTGCACATGAACTGTTTTACTGATTTGAAATCTTTGTAATTAAAATTTATGATTCTTTTAAAACGATGCTGCTTACTAAATTTTTATTTAATTGTTATTCACTCATAGCAGACTATTATATAGATTGACGTTTTCTCTCCTTTAAAAAGTACATGACTATAAAAGTTTCAATCCATTGGTTTCTTTTCTATTTGTCCTCTAATAATTTTATTTATGCACATATTTTACTAGTATAGAGTTTGGTAAAAGTTTACTGAGTTCCTTCCTGCTGTTATTGATCATGATTGCTTTCATGTCACTTCACAGTTATTCTTGAAATCATCTTGCTGTGTGCTGAAGGGAGGATGGAATATTGGCCCACTCGAGTTGTCAGATGTGCCAAGTACAACACAGGGCACGATTAACCCTACTTACCAGAGTAATCTTCTCTGGGACCTGGCCCTGGTTCTGGTCAGCACCCCCACCCCCACCCCAGACCTCTGGACCTGAGTGGTAAAAACACGGGAGCCCCTCATGGCCCTGAGTCATTAGGAAGAGAGTTGCTCTATATTTTTGTCTTAGAAAGGAAACACATTTTAGTAAGCTTTACCTCCTAAAGAAGAAAATTAAACAGTCCTCATGCCTAAAGAACTTTGTTTTTTCAAATTTGTATGTATGTGTGTATGTCTTTTTGAGGCAGGGTTTTTCACTCTGTCACCCAGGATCGAGCACAGGGATGCAATCACCGCTCACTGCACTTTCAAACTCCTGGGCTCAAGTGATCCTCCTGCTTCAGCCTCCTGAGTAGCTGGGACTACTACTACAAATGGCTCATGCCATTACAAACAGCTTCTGTTTTTACTTTTTGTAAAGTCTCATTATGTTGCCCAGGCTAGCATCTAACTCCTGACCTCAAGTGATCCTCCCACCTTTGCTTCCCAAAGTGCTGGGACTACAGGCACGCGCCACTACATCCAGGCTAATGATGTAAGTTCAGGTGATGCGGGACTTATGACATGTGAGAGAAGCCACTTGGGCTATTAACCACCATGCCTGGGTCAAGCTGGCCAGCAGGAGTACTGGGAATGGAACAGCTCTGGACACATCAGCTGGTGCTTGGTGCCAAGGCACATGGTGTTACCTTGGTGGGCTCAGGCTCCTTGTATATAAAAGGGGCCCTTGTGTCCCTAAACTGACATCATGTCAGATGCATGTCACTGTTCTCATTCCACATATGACAAAGTCAAGGACACACAAGCCCTAGAGCCCTGGGTGCCACTTTAAGGTTTCATGACCTTAGCAAAACCATTTCATGGCTGGGCCTTGGTTTCACCATTAGTGACAGGAAGGCTTAATTCAGCTATTCTCAAGGTCCCTGCTAGCTCTGACATTATTTTTGGCCTAACTCTCATTGATCAAGCACTTATTTGTTCATCCATGAACTCACTTATCCCATAACAATCCCTGGAGGATAAAGCATCACAGAGGAGTAAACTTACCCTCTAAGAGAGGTCAGATACTGGCCTGGCTTACTTTGCAGCAGGTGGCAGAGATAGGACATGAATCTGAGTATGTGCTCAGAATCTTCCTAACTATCAGCTTTCACTGCCTCCAGTGGCAGTCTCTGCTCCAAGCCTGGAGGGACCATGGCCAACAGGAGTGCCTGGGAGATAAGTGGAGCTCAGAGGGCTATAGACTCATCCCTGGGAGGTCCTGGGCCTCCAGCCCCATCACCTACCTGGCTCTACCCCCTGAGGCTTAAGGCCCAAGGGCCAGGCAGAGCCCAGCTGAAAGTAGCACTAAGGCCCAGAAGGCAGGAAGTGAGGCAGAGAAATTAGGCCTTGAGAAAGAAGTGGTGTATTGAAAAGTTTCTGCGGAGCTTCAGGCTGGCTCTGCCATCTGCCTGTGTGAGACCTCCTGGGTTTCGGTTTCCCTGCCTGTAAGATGGAAGTTGTAGAAAGGACAGATTGAAAGGGTGTGCAGGAGGGCTCTCAAAATGGCTCAGAGAAACTACATGAGTTTAAGGGATCTGTTGTCGATTTATTTGGGGCAAAACTCCAAAATATTCTAAAGGTGAGCTGACTCACTATCCGGTAGCTCAGAGGGAGGTGGCTCAGACAGGCAGCTAAGAGGACTAGTGTCAAGTGGCTCAGATAAATATGAAAAGAACTTTCTAACAATGTGTCCACTGATGAAACTGAATGGCTTGAATGTTGGTGAGGTCCCTGTCACAGGAAGTGTGATTGCCTGAAAAGTTGGAGGGGTTGGATAGAGGACTGGCTAAAACCTCCACACCTCTACAGCAGCATCTTAGTGATAATGTTGTTTCCACTTTTGCAAGGTTCCCCAAATAATGTATTCTTCATGATTTATGAATCATTTATATGATATAATTAAGCTTATAATTTATATTTTAATATGAATAAGTGAAATTTCAAGGTTATGTCTGTGTCCACACCATCTTCAACCCGTTGACTTCCAATATGCTTTTTTGAGCAGAGGAAAGGGTGGAGTTACAGCCCTGAGATGTTCACAAGAGGGAGTCTCACTGTGAACTTCATCTACGCCATGTGCTCCACAAGGTAAGCTTAAACATTCTTTCCATTTGGAAAGATGCCAAACCCCATGATCCTACATTAAGCTTTTCTTCCTTTTTTTTTTTTTGGCCAGGGCTGAGTTTGAACCTACCACCTCCGGCATATGGGGCCAGTGCCTCACCCTTTTGAGCCACAGGTGCCACCCTACATTGAGCTTTTCACAGCACCACAGTTGGGTTGGGAACTAACCACCAGAATCGGCCAGGTGCCCCATAAGTCTCAAGCATTTGATAGCCTCAAGAAGGCCCCGGCAAAAGTCCCCTTGCCCACTTTTCACAGGGTGTCTCATCATCCTGGGATTACTGTCCTTCTGCAAATATCTGATTCTAGGCCCAGAATTCCCCCTTTCCTCCTTAACCCATTCTCACATTTCCTGGGCAGTGTCTTTCCTCTCCTGCGTTTAATCCTACATCCCATGTTTAGTCAGCAGTTTTGAATATCATCTACTTATAATGATTAGAGTATTGCTAATTGCTTTAACAATAAATCTCAAGAGTACTTTGGCTTAACCCAATAGCAGTTTATGTTTCATTTACATACTTTGTGTGATGTGGGTGTGGCAGGGCTGTGGCAGGTATCTCTCCATGCAAGGACTCAGGGATCCAGACTTCTTACATCTCACAGCACCTCTATCCTCTGATCCCTAGGAGTTCTCTGTGTTAAGGTGGTCAGAGGCTATGATAGGCTGAATGGTATCCCCCAAATTCATACTGAAGCCCTAGCCAAGCACCTCAGAATGTGACTGCATTTAGTGGTAGGGCCTTTACAGAGGTAGTTAAGGTAATATGAGACCCTTAGACTGGGCCCTAATCTAAAATGCCTGGTGTTCTTATCATAAAAGGAGATTAGGGCACAGTCATGCACACAGGGATGACCATGTGAAGACACAGGGAGAAGATGGCCATCTGCAAGCCAAGGACAAAGGCCTCAGGAGAAACCAACCCTGCTGACAACTTGATCTCGACTTCTGGCCTTCAGAAGCATGAGATGAGAGAAAAATGTCTGTTGTTTAAGCCTATGGTCTGTGGTACCCATTATGGCAGCCCCAGCAAACTGATATGGAGGGGACAGAAAGAACTGGAGAGAGCACCACTCCTGGCAGTGACACACCTCACTTCTGTTCACATTCCATTGTCCACATTCAGTCATATTGGCAAGAATGAACTCAGAGGGCTGGGCAGATGTCTCCCAGCAACCAACTCACATTGTGGAAAGAGAAGCCCAATGGTAGTGACAATTGTCATCTCTGCCACCCAACTTTGCTCCAGGGTGACAAGACCTCAGGTGCAACTTGTGTCAGATGAGTCAGAAGCAGATCAGAAGTTGAGAATGTTATCATTTCCCACCCCTGTCCATTCATATTAAGCTCCTCTGACTCACCTCTTCCAGCTGGAGAGAGGTGTGGAACAACCAGACAAATCTGAAGTGGGTGGTAAGTGGTCCTGTTTCTTTTACAAGTCAGTATCATGAAAAAGGAGTGCACTATTTTAGACCAAAAGACCTCAGCGAAATAACAGCTAAATACAATTCATGGTCCCTGATGGAGCCTGGCTTTAACAAACCAGCAGCTATGAGGGAATCTGAAATTGGATCACTGTGCTGGGTCTCCCACTTGTCCATTAGAACCATTCTGATCCTTCTTCCTGCTCTGTGCTCTGGGGCTGATAGAATACACCAACAGGCTGTCTCTGTGGAAAAGTTTGTATTTTTTTTATTATTTATTTATTTATTATTAGATCATAATTGTGTATATTAATTCTATCATAGGATACAGTGTGCTGCTTCCATATGCAATTTGGAAAACTCTCATCCAACTGGCTAACATAGCCATCATGTCTTTCTCATAATCATTGTGTTAAGACATTTATATTCAACCTTTAGACAAATTCACATGTACCCTAATAGGATAAATCATAGGTGTGATACTGCAGTTTGTATTTTTCAAAACATTTCACCTCCTCTCCTCAGGATGGAAGTTTGCATCTTTACCTAGTCCCAAAAGAAAGAATCATCCTTCAGGCCCCCACTGAAAGCTGGCTTGGTAACGTGACATGCTTGACAGAAATCTTAAATCCCTTGGTGTGAGTTGGCATGTCCTGCTTTGGTCTTGAACTCTGGCCTACAGTGATTTTCTTAGGCCATGAGCCACCATACTCAGCCAAGGGTGAAAAGTTTCAATGTTTGTAATTGACTTTAAAATGGCTCTGAAAAATAGATAAAAAGACAAAGCCCACTATTAACAATTGTTAAACTTAGGTAGATATAAATACTTAGGGTACTATTCTTTTCACTTTTCTCCGTTTGAAAATTTCATAGTAAAAAGCAAAAAGAAAAAGGGGAAGGTATCCCAGTCTTACTGAAGAATGAGCTGGAGTTTTGTAAATATGTCAGCCTCCTTCCTTCCCGCCTCTGAACTTTTGCCCAGAATGTTCTCTGAGCCAGGGTAATATATATCCCACATGTTTTCACCTGGAAAATTCCTCCTCATTTATCCAGAATGTGCCTGTCTCAAGCTGCTCCCACACCCCCTGAACCAACCTGAGCAGGAGGAATCCAGAGCATTCTACCTTATTACAGGATATCTCTGTTCGCCTGACAGATGCCAAATAGTGCACATAGCAAGCCTGAGCAAACTTGCTTTAAGGCTTCTCTAGGCCCCAATATATATGGCATTGTTCCCTATAGCACCTGCCCAGTTCAGCCCATTCCTAGTCCTAAGCCCACTGTTGCTACCTCTCTTATTCACCACGCCCTAAAGGACATGCTTCTTTGGGAAGTCATCCATTCATTCATTCATTCATTTTCTCATGGATTCATCTATAGGCACTGAGGCAGGCAAGGTGGGGTTGGCCCCCCCTGTAGGATTTATGGTTGGTCAGAAAGACACATCAAACAACCAGCCACCTAAAGGATCACTTGGCCTCTGCCGCAGTGAGTGCCACCTTTTGTAGTGGCAAGGCTAGGAGAAAGCCCCTTCATCTCTACTCTGCTCCTCCACGACATTTCCCATGCCAAATCCTGACCTGGACTCTGCTGCTCCATATTTGAAAGCCTCTTATAGTTTCCCAGCATTGTCTGGTAGACTGGCTTCCTCCCCTGCCGCACTCTTCCACTTGTCCTGGGGCACCAGTCACCTAGGCCTCTTCTCTCCCTTGGGTCAGCAGCTCTTTCCCTCCCCAAGGATTGAACTTGTCACTTGGCTGGGCCACTGGGGCTCAGCTGAAACATGAGTCTTCAGGGCAATCTCCCCTCACCCCAGTCCTTATGGATGGATTCTCTTTCCCCCTTTTTTTCCTTCTCGGCATGCGCTATTACCTTACCTGCATGTTTCTTTGAGTTACTTGTTAACTGTAAACTTACAGAATAAGGAACTGCACGTGTTTTGAACATTGGACATGTGGGCTGTTCACTGAATTGAGCAGACTCTTCATCATCCTTTCCAAAGACACCCAGTGCAGAGCCATGATTTAAGAAAAATGGGCAATTGCTCCATTAGCCCATAGGGAAGCCAAGTGTTCCCTTTTGCCCTGGCTATTACCCTAGTTTCCTATTGCTGGAAGGTGTGCAGCCTTTGTGCTAACAAATTTACCACAGACCTAGTAATTTAAACAATACAAATGAATTGCCTTATAGTTTTAAAGATCAGAAGTACAAAATCAGTCTCCCTGGGCTATACTAAAGGTTCCAGCCAGGCTGCTTCCTTTTGGAGGCTCCATGGGGAATCCATTCCCAGTCTTTTCCAGCTTCTAGAGGCCACATGCATCCCTTGGCTGGTGGTCCTGCATCTTTCTGACAATGAAAGATGACAGATGCATTGTGACAATGCTACATTCTGACTTTCTTGACACTGAACTTTAAGGAACATTGTGATTACAAGGACCCCACACAGGTAATCCAGGTATATCTTTCATCTCAAAATTCTAACTTAAACACATTTACAAAGTCCCTTTTGCCACATAAAGTAATATACTCACAGATTCCAGAGATAAGGATGTGAACATCTTGGGGGTCATCATTCTACACATCAGGGCCTGGAAGGATGCTAACCTGGCACCACAGAGCAGGTGACATAAAAGATGGGTGCTGAAGTATACGTGAGGATGCTGGATGTGATGGGACCCTAGGGCTGGATCGACAGGGGACCAGCATTGTCGAGGGTCTTCTGCATCAGGCGCTAGCACGGGGACTCACACCCTTTCCTCTTTTATTCCTTCAAGCAACTCTGTGAGAATCTTGTTTTGGAAGAGATGGGGCTCCAGGCTGGCAAATCACCTTCTAGAATTTAATCCAGGCTCTCACAACCCCAAAATTTGTGTTATTTTTATGCATAATAATGAAAAATGGCACTGTGGTAAGAATTTGAGTAGCTGGCGGTGAGAGAGGATCCCCGAGAAGGGTGAGGTCTAGAAGAACATGTCTTCTCAGGGAGACCACAAGGATGCACCTGTGGGGTCCTCTCCATGGTGACTCAGCTCTTGGGAATTTATAAACTTAATTTCCTGGAACTTGGAAATTTCCAAGTTCTGTGAAATCCTGTGGTTCTGTGGGAGCTGGAATAGCATCTCCTGCTTGATTCAAACTGGCCAATGAGAAGGGTACCTGTGGGATGGAACTTTTTTTTTTCAGTTTTTGGCCAGGGCTGGGTTTGAACCCACCACCTCCAGCATATGGGGCCAGCACCCTACTCCTCTGAGCCACAGGCATGGCCCATGGGGTGGAACTTTTTTACTGTTGATAAAAAGGGAAAGACCAAGCCAGTCAGGGAGTGGGGCCATTTGGAATTCTTCTATGCCATAGGCTCCCTGCCGGTAAATAAAGCCCTTCCTCCTATAAACATGGTGTTCGGGTGCTCTTTCTCTCATTAGGCCTTGTCTTCCTGTAACAGTGGGTTTAGGCTTAAGCATGGGTATACATCTACATGAAGAAAGAAGGAGAGAAAAGGAAGTTTGTTGTACTGAGAGACACTGTTAGCCGAGTGCTTCCACAGGGCACCTCCACAGAGCCTGTCTTCAGTCTTCATGAAATTCTAACCAGTAAGTATCATCACAGTTGTTTGCAGAGATGAGAAGTTAAAGCTCAGAGATGCTGGGAAACTAGCACAAACCTGGTAAGTGATGGGACCTGAGTCTGGGTCCACCCATTTGGCAGAGGCCAAGCTATAAGGAGTTTTTTGCTTTATATCAAGGTTTTGGAACTTTATAGTGTGGCATGTTAATGAGAAGCCAATCTTGCTCAGGTGCTTAAGTGCACAGTGTAGACTATAAGAAAGAAATTCTAGGCTGGGTGTGGGGTAGGAAGGCTAGAAGGGCCCTTGGGAGGATGCCAAAGTTGTTTGCACAGGAGCCGATGATGAGCTTCCAAGGAGTGATGGTGGGATTGAAAAAAGGGTCAAGTAGAATAGAAAGTGGGGCATTACCAAGGAGGGCTCCAGGTCTCTCACCTTAATGGCCATAAGAGGAAACAAGCTAGAGAGATTTCTTTCATTTTCAGAGTAGTACTTGTTCATGTTTTGGGGTTTTTTTGTTTTCTTGGTTTTGTTTGTTTGTTTGTTTGTTTGTTTGTTTGTTTTTAAGAGTGTAGAAGAGAAAAAGGCAAAAAGCAAAAATCGCCTTCTGGATAAACTGTCCTGAAAGTTTGAAGGGCACACGCGCACACCAGCTCCTTCCTTTTGCCTTGTTGCACTCCTGAAAGCAAGATGGGACACGAGCAGCTCTACTGGAGCCACCTGTGAAAATTCGGCCAGGGTTCTCGCTCTTGCCATGTCTGTTCAAACCGGCATGGTCTGATCCAGAAGTACGGCCTCAATATGGGCCGCCAGTGCTTCCGTCAGTACGCGAAGGACTTCGGGTTCATTAAGTTGGACTAAGTAATCTTCCTTGATTGGATTATCCAGGGGATGCAATAAAAGAAACCCTGCTTTGCTAACTCAGTACATACACATATGGCCAATACATGTACATAACTCTTTCCAATTCTAGTTAAAGTCCCCAGATGCAACCCTGATTAATATATATTCATTTGTATTCTTTCTCTGAAATTTTCTCTGAAAAAATAGGGATTTAGGGAAAAGATAATAAGTTTAGCCTGAACCTGTTATCAGAATTTCTTTCTGCAATAGGTCCTTGGTCTTAGGAATTTGAAGAATGAATTTACAGATCACAAATCAGTGGTGAAATAAGATTTATTAGATAGAGAAAGTGATAGAAGGAAGGAAAGGAGCTTCTGGCAGAGGGGAATACCCAAGTGGGAATTCTCTGTGTGGGTTCTTTGTCTAGAAGTATAAGGTCTGAAGAATTACTTTTGGCCAGGACCTGGTAGATGGGATACATCTTTTCAATGTTAATGAGCATATTAACAAATGAATGAATGAATGCAGTCCCTCCAGCTTGGTGCAAAATGGCAGGGCATTACTTTCAAAAGAGGCCTGGTGGTTTATACGAAATTGCCCAAGCCTAGGGGGTTCCCTGTCCAGCCCTGAATGGGGAGAGGGAATCCTGTATCAAATCCATTGAATCTAAAGTGCCATCAAACATCTAGGGAGCAGAGGACACAAAGAAGGCAAATGAGAAGAGAGCCCAAGAGTTTAGTGGAAGGATCTAGACTGAAGATTTTTACGATGTATCCTCAGAAAATCCAACATCTGGGCCTGGATAAATAGCAATTGCTTTTATAATTTTTCCTAGATATTAATATTATAACCATTGTTCCTAAGTGTGGCATCAGAGGTAACAATGCCCTTTTTCAATAAGGTATTTACACATGTCATGGTGGGAAATTTCTTCTTCCTATAAACTTCATAGTTCAGGGATCCTACTGTTCGCTTTATTGAAGAGTGTATCTTACCATATCTGCTTAGAGACAGGTCTTTTCCTTGTTTAAGATCTTGATATTCAAGGAATTAGAATTAATCTTGACTGAAGAATGTCTTTAGTTGCATAGATTTCACTATGGGGCACAACCTCTGCCCTCTCAGGTGCAAGAAATATTACTAAAAAGGAATTAAGACCAAGTTTTGTTTCCTGCAATGACAGACTATCTTATTTCAAACTAACCCACATACCAAGAACAACTAACTAGAAAAGCTGAACAAAATATAAACAACCGTTCTTTTGACAGCACTGAAGAGGACAGGAAGCCCAGAGAGGGGAGGCTGATAGCTGGTAGATTTTCTCTTTTTTGTTGTTGTTGTTGAGACAGAGTTTCACTTTATCACCCTCAGTAGAGTGATGTAACGTCACAGCTCACAGCAACCTCCAACTCCTGGGCTTAGGCGATTCTCTTCCCTCAGCCTCCTGAGTAGCTGGGATTAAAGGCACCCGCCACATATACCCGGCTATTTTTTCGTTGCAGTTTGGCAGGGGCCAGGTTTGAACCCACCACCCTCGGTATAAGGGGCTGGTGCCCTACCCGCTGAGCCACAGGAACCCCCAATAGATTTTCTCCTTAACTAGCATTTGCCAATTACAAATGCTGCTGCTGCTACTGCAGATAGGCCAAGAAGCTAAACAAGACTGTAGGTGGCTGTGTTGCCCCAGGGGACAATAATTATCATGTTAAAGTTAAGGATGAGAGCCTTTGTCAAACACCCAGACTCTCAGGTGGGCAGATCAGCTCTCACAAGGACAAAAGTCAACTTTACATAAGCTCAGGCTTTTGTTTGGTTAAGGCAATGATGGTAAAGAACACATAAAGGTTCTTAGGTGTGCCGTGAAAATTTTTGAAGATCACTCATTAAATTATTTTTGAAAGAAGTTCAAAGCACAGTAAGTATATTCTTTTTTTCACTCTTGTTTTTGATCAACGTAATTTAAGTGTGCTGCAGAAGTTTAACTATAGGTTCAAGTGTACCATGAGATTAAAAAAAGGTTGAAATCACTGGGTTAAGGTGATCCACATCTCACTAACTGTCTGCCAGAAGCAAAATCAAATATTGTCAGTGTAAGACCGAATGCAAAGTCTCAAATTACTTCCATGATTTTTAAACCACAATGTCTGGCACTTGACCAAAAATAGGCAGGCACATAGAAAAGACAAAAATTGGCCAAAAATTGAGAGAAAAACTAAGACCAAAGACAGACCCACAAAAGACTCGGATGCTGGAATTATCAGACACGAACTTTAAAATAATTATGTTTCACATTTCATATATTTAATACATTAAGTGAGAAACATTTTTAGAGAACTGGAAACTATTAAAAATAATCAAATGGAAAGCCCAGAATTTAAAACTATAGTAACTAAGATTAAGAACTCAATGGATTGGGTGGTGCCTGTGGCTTAAAGGAGATTCATCTCTACTAAAAGTAGAAAAAATTAGCCAGATGTTGTGGTGCATGCCTGTAGTCCCAGCTACTTGGGAGGCTAAGATAGGAGGATCACTTGAGCCTAGGAGTTTGAGGTTGCTATGAGCTAGGCTGACACCATGGCACTGTAACCTAGGGCAACAGAGTGAGACTCTGTCTCAAAAAGAAAAATAATCAAGAAAATGAGAAACTCGGGCCTGTTATCTCTCAGCTCAAGTAATTTCTGACAAGAAAGCTTCCATGGTAGCCTCCAAAAGTAGTCTATCACGTCTTACAGCCACAAGGCAGATACTGCTGAAAATCAAACGCAAAAATTATTTGTGTGAGTTCCTGATTTATGATGACAGTTAAATTCACAGTCTTGCTATGTTTCTCATGTGAAAGCTAGGGTAATGATCAGGAAAGAAAGGGATCTTCAAAGTTGTAATGGTCAACTCTGGCTGGACAGAGATGAAACCTACAATATTGTGCTCCCAAATCATTCTGAGTCTCCCTCACCAATGGAAGTGACTTGCCTTCTGTTGTCCAAGCAAACAGCCTCTTCTATTGAAAAAACCTTGTGAGAACTTCACCTGGGGAAGATGCCTCAAAAAACGATAGTTTGAGGACTGTCAAACTATTTCAAGACCCAACATAATCACTCTCTGTTGTCCCTAGATCTATAAATAAGGTCAGAGCTCAACATGAGTTCCGGGAATAGGTACACACTATGATTTGGGGGGTGTAGCTCAATGCCAAAAGATTTCCAAGACTTCATTAGTATATGTCAATAAAATCCTGAGGAACAGGTGTGGAAATGGTTTCTCAGAAGTTAGACTAAGGGAGACAGTGTATAACACCAGATCAGGCTGAATTTATTGATAAGGGTGCACTTACTAGAGAGTCTGGATTTAATATATCAGCTAGAGGCGGCTCTCACAACTGACATGGTTGATTGAGTGAAATGTGGGCTCAACAATCACCTATATTTAATGAGATGGAGATGACAGTGCTTCCCTGGCATGATATGAAGGAAGACATCCAAAGGCTTACAGAGATAGAAAGGTTGGACTGGATTTATCAAGTGCACCCTGCACACCTGCTTCCCAACTGTGTGCCACAAAAGGGCCCAGAAATACTCCCTTCACTGCAACATTGGGAAATAGATGAGTGTGTAGAGCTCTTGAACTTTGCTAAGTACTTGCTAGGCTATTACTATTTGGTGAAAGCAAGGAATGGAGGAGAGCTCCCAGGTTTCTAGAGTCATGTGCTACTGGGTAGATGTCATCATTCATTTAGAAAATATTGGGGAAACGGCTTGTGAAAGATAATATTAAGTTCAGTTTGGGGCTTATTAAAGTTTGAAAACCTGGGAGACTTCTCAAGAGAAATTCTAATAGAAAGTTCACTATATGGGTATGGATCTCCTATAACAAATCTTAGCTTAAGATGTAGATTTGAATATTTAAAACATTAATAGTGAGAAAAGTGAGAAAAAATTAAGGACAGAATAAAAGACATTTAAATTTCAGACAGAAGAAAAGGAAGCCAGGTAAAAGTCTTAGACCACATGGTTACCTTTTAGTACTTGTCCTGTATATCTCTGCTAATGTATTCTGTAAAACAATCATCTTCAGAAACATAAGACATTAGTGGCTCATTAAGAAAACAACAGCAAGTGTTTTTTTGTTTGTTTTGTTTTGTTTTAAAACATGTCTGGATAGTCTTTCCTGATTTTAGAGCTTTGTTGTTGAAAATTATATACTGTACTCTTGAGTCTTATTAAAATATAATCGCATTTTGTTCATTATTTTTTGTAAGTTCTTGAGGTAATTTAAAATTCTATCTCTATCCACTAGGGAAACAGGGGGTTTTGTCTCTTTTATTCACTGCTATACCACCAGTGCCTAGAATAGTGCCTGGCACATAGTAGATGCTTGATGAATATTTTGAACAAATTAATATTATGAGGCATTAATAAATTAATTCAACATTTTCTTCAAATTTAATGAAAATTATCATTTATTCAGATTACTTATAAATAAATCAGAGAAATCTCAAATTCAGAGGAAAAAAGTAAAAATAGAGAAAAAGAAGAAAAGTAGGAGATAAATAGGGAGGGGAAAAAGAATTAAAAGGAAAATTTAAACCCCCCTTTAATTTCTCAGATATATTTATTTTATTCCCTATTGTTTAAAAGGTGAACCAGGTGACTCTTCATATGCCTCATAGTGAATATATTTGAAGGCATATGAATGAGACATCATTTCAAAGAGAACTTGTGCAAGCATCACAGTGGGCATTTGGCATATGTATGGCCTCCCAGAACTTTTTGAATACTTTATAAATGTCAGTAATTTCCCACATTGTGAATTCTAGCACTGCAAGCTGGGGTCCTTAAGTCTCACCTTCCTTGTATCTCTAACATCTCAGACACCCAGCATATGCCCTGGATTCTGCATTAGTAGACTTATGCAAGGTTTTGACTCAAAGGGGAACACTGTGAGGAAAAAGGACTGGGAAGAATCCATCAAGGGTATCGCAGTCTGGTCTAAAGTCACAGAACTCCCAGCAGCAGGGGTCCTGGTAGTAAGGTGCTTACTGTTCTTAGAGGCTCTGTGGACTCTGAGTTTCAGGGTAGCTTTGGGGACTCTTCCAAGAAGCATTTGCCTCTGATCATCATTGGCCTTTTTCTGTTAAAACTGGCTAGAGTGTGTTGCATCTGTTGTTTATAACAGAAAGCCCTAATTAATGTATCCATTTACATAATAAATTCATAATGATAATTTTTAATGCTTTTTCTTTGTTCTTTGTTTAAAAAGCATTAAAAATGCTTTTTCATTGTTTTAATGCTAATTCTTTGTTCTTTCTCTCCCTTGCCATCAAACTATAGGTCAATACCATTGCATTTCCATAATTTAATTAATTAATTCACTGGCCTGAGATAAAATATGAAGTGCTATACATGTACAAAATAAAAATACATGCTGAAAAAAAACTAATGTGAGTATATTTGCCATGAAAGGCAGCAGAGATGTACTCATAATCAGAATACTTTGACTTGCAGAACCCATTAGTGGTGGCTAATTGATCTCAGTGTACCTGGGAATAAAACAAATGGGCAGCCTACTAGAGTATTGCCTGGTCTTTAGAAAAGGGAAAAACAAAGTTTAGTAAACAAAAACCTGACTTGAGGGGCCAGGGTGAAGAGTCATGGCCTTTACCTTATTTCCAAGCTTAGTTCCAAACTTAGTTTCCAGAGTCAGGTCACAGACCCCAAAACCCTTGATTGGAGAGACTTGGTTCCCTTGAGAAAAGATGACTCTACACTATTGCTCCAGGTTCACACCATACATCTTCCTCCAAGCCTTCCCCAAAGGAACGTCTGGCCATTTACTAAGGTGACTGTATATTGGAGAAAAAAAAAATGCCTAGACCTCTTAGGGAGGGCTGGAAACTGACTCTGAATTGATGCTAATTCCTAGGGACTCAAAATGCCACCGTAGTCAGACAATCAAAGTAGAGGCTTGTGGTGGTAAGATGATAGATGGAGTCTTACGTCTCACTTACGGTGGGCCTGATTGGTCCACAGACCCACTCTGGTTATTTTCCCAGTTCCTAAATGTACAATTAAAGTAGACCTACATAGCAGCTGGTACATTCCTGACATTGCTTATCTGAGCCATGGAGTGAAGGTCATTATGGCAGGAAAGGCTAAGTGTTAGTGCCTGGAACTTCCCTCCTATCAGGATAGTAAACAAGAAACAGTGTTGTATTCCTAAGATAGCTGCAGAAATTAAAGACACCACCAAACCTTTGAAAGAAGCAGAGGTGGTATTATCTATAATATCTCCCATTTAACTCACTAGTTGCACCTGTGCAGAAGTTAGATGGCTCTTGAAGCATGATTGTGGACTGTCATAATCTTATGGAAACTCCAATTTCAGTTGCATCTCAGATGTAGTATCTTTACTGGGGCAAATAAACTTAGCCTCTGCTACCTGGTATTCAGCTATTGACCTAATTAATGTCTTTTCCTCCATGCAAGTTTGCAAGAACTATCTTAAGTAGTCCATAAGTATTTTACACCTAGAATAATGGTGTAGCCATTTCCAAAGCATACCAATCCACATAGCAAAGAGAATATCAGCAGGTGAGAGAGTTTAATACATTTACTGAAAATAAAATGTGGATAGAAATCTGTCAACACTTGAAATGGGAGAGAACTACATTCCAGTAGCTCAGGCTGACCAACACAATACTATAAACAGAAATTAAGTTCCCATAGTTCTGAAGGGTGGAAGAATAAGATAAAAGGTACCAGCCCATTTGATTTCTGGAAAGGGCTATCTTCCTGGTTTATAGACAGCCTCCTTTTTGTTATGTCCTCTCATAGTAGAGAAAGAGAGTGTGATTTTTCTGGTGTCCCCTCTTAAAGGAACACCAACCCTTTCAAAGAAGAGCCCTACTTTTATGACTTCATTTAACCTTAAGTACTTCCTATTCCTAATACAATTATATTTGGGGTTAGGGCTTCAACATATGAATTGGGAAGAAGAGGATGAACACCATTTAGTCCATAGCAGTGGATCAAAAAAATTTCACTCCCTAATTTCTACCTCTGGAAGCTCTTGGAGTCTTTAAAATCTAGATTATACTAGGGAAGTTTTGGCATTTCAATTTTATTGACTGTAGTTCATTATTAGGCCCAAGTTTCAGTTCATCAAGTAAACAAATATTAGAGTCACTCTCCATTGGTAGAACTAAGTATTTAATCCAGAATTTCAGGTACTGGCATCCAATACTGGTAAAATATTTCCAGTTTAACGGTATTTTCTAACCTCATTCCATCTTTACAATCTTTTCCTACATATATCATCTTGTTCCCGCTGATGTAAATTAGCCAAACTTTTCTGTTCTTTTCATGGATAAACTATATCTATCTGGGTCAGACTTAGACTTATCCATGCTGGGATCTGACTTTAGTTGTGCATCTAGAAGCAACCAAGATTACGTAGGCTAAGTCTTGAGGATCGGAAGTTCAAGTGAGATTACTACAAGGCCTTCCAGCAAAGGAAGGATATTCTCCTTTGAAAGAACCATTTTAAGTAGTCCAGAAGTATTTTACAGCTAAAATGACTACATGAAGCCAGATCAGATTAAGCAAACAAAAAGCACTTAGCCAAATGCCTGGCAAATCATAAATTTATATAAGTGTTTACTCTGTTTATTTCTGCTATTACCAATTGACTCAGACCTGGTGAGCAAGGGATTAAGGAAAGCTGCCGAAGTCTGCTCTCCCACACATCCTAGCATGGACATAAATGAAGAAGGATCTGTGATACTGAAAGGCAAAGGAAGGATCCCTTAACAAGAGGTAGGATGTAGCAACAATATTGGATCCTGCTATGCATCAGAATGACCTTGGGAGATAAGCAGATTCTGACTTCCACCAAAGAATCTTCAAGAGGTGAGGCCACAATATTGGTGTTTTTAAAAACTCCCCACATGAGTCTGATATAGTAGATTCCCAGCTACTGGAAGAGAAGTCCCTTAGCATGAGGACTAAATGCTGGTCACTGGTCCTCACAGCTTGGGTATGTGACTGGAAGCCAGCTGGACAGAGCATAAGATTACTAAGATTAAGTGGCAGACAGTAGAGGCACTGACACTGTCGAGGGATTCCGCAGAGAGGTAGAAGGGGGATGGCACTGAGGCTTACAGGAAGTAAGAATCAGAGAGCAAGGTTTTTAGGATGGTAGAGTTCTCATCATTTGTAGTATAAGGGTAAGAACAAAAAGAGAGAATGTACTGAAGAAAGGGAAGAAGTTAGAAAGTGAGATCCTGGGGGAGGAAAGCGATTTGGAGCAGGTATAGGCTAGTTATGGAAAGAAAGACTGGTACCTCTTTCTCTAGGAGTGGAGCTAACAGTTAGAGATGCAGGTAAACTGGCAAGAAGCTTGGGACAATTGAGCATCATGGCTTACTTTGCTCTGTGTTCCTCAAGCTTTGCAGTGCAAATCAAGGCTTTCAGAGAATGGAAAAGGAGAAAGTAAGGTAGTTTGCCTTTTGGCTTTATTTTATAGTACAAAGGGCACTGAGGTTTCACCCTCCTTCCTTAACCTTCAATTTAGTTTTCTCTTCCATTAAATGAAAATAATCCTCACCTCACAAGGGTACTGAAGGATTTAACAAGATCAGGCATATCAAGAACCAGCTTCTAATTACTTCAGAATTGGTACTGCAGCTATCTACTCCATTAACTCCTATTTAAGATAACAGGAATGTATTTTCTAAAATATTTTTCAAAAGTTGACAAAAAGGACTTCTAGTGCCATACAAGATAGAGTATACTCGCTCCTTCCTATTCTTTCCCCTAGCTAAAACTAAATCCTTCCCTTGGATGTTATATATAAAATAAATGTAAGAATAATCTAAAAGGTAGAGAAAAAAGGGAGACTGACTAGGGACCTTGAGACCTTAGGAACAACATGATAGTGGGTATCACTGTTTTGTTGTTGCCTTCTATATCTCAAACGTGGATCTGAAGAAGCTGGCAACTTTCAAACACTGATGGGTGCAGACAAAAAAAATAAAACACCCTAAAAACCTGTTCTCTCTAGACAAAGGAGAAAAATGTGACAGTGTGGCAAGACAGAAAATTTTTAGACTCTAAAAGGAAAACCAAATAGAAATTTTAGAATTATAAAATATACATTTAAAGCTCTAATTAACCACTACAGAAAACAGTGTAGCTCCACCCCTATTGGTGAAGAGCTAATGGAGTCTAGACTTTCAACCTCACCTAAATGTCTGTAACAAGAGGAAGGGGACCCCTCACACTCATTGAAATGGCATAAGAGAAGGCTGACATTCACCTCCACCTTATGGTAATAATAATCCTCCCCTCACCATGTCAGTGGAGCCTGAGCAGGGAACATGGGCTCCCGTAACTGCCCTGAGGTAATAAGAACCACCTCCTGGGTGTCAACAGATGCCAACAGGGAAGCTGGACTTCAATCCCCACTTGGCAGTACTAAGGTAGTGCCCTTCTTTCCCCATTGGTGCTGTGTCAGAGGAAACCTGCTAAAATAAAAGATCTAAGTAAGAACTTTGGTCTCATAACATAATACTCAATAGATCCAGAATATACTAGCTATCATTAGACAAACTGAAAACCAAAATCTCAACTTGAATAAGAAAAGACAACTTATAGAAGCCAACACTGAGAGGACACAGAGGTTGGAATTATCTGGTGAGAATCTCTAAGCAGCTATCATAAAAATTCTCCAACGAGCAAATATTAACACACTTGAAACAAACAAAAACATAGAAAGTCTCAGCAAAGTAGTATGAGATGTAAGAAAGCATCATAAGAAAATTTTAGAAATGAAAAATACAAATAGGCCCGGCACCTATAGCTCACCTGGCTAAGGCGCCAGCCACGTACACCTAAGGTGGCGGGTTCGAATCCCCAGCCTGGACCCGCCAAACAACAATGACGGCTGCAACCAAAAAATAGGTGGGCGTTGTGGCGGGCGCCTGTGGTCCCAGCTACTTGGGAGGCAGAGGCAAGAGACTCGCTTGAGCTCAGGAGTTGGAGGTTGCTGTGAGCTGTAATGCCACGGCACTCTACCCAGGGGGACAGCTTGAGGCTCTTTATCAAAAAAAAAAAAAAAAAAAAAAAAAAAAGAAACTTGATTTCCTCCAGTACCATTATAGTTGAAGATTTTAACACTCCTTTGGCACTGTTGGATAGATCCTCCAATACGAAGCTAAGCAAAGAAGTTTTAGACTTAAACTTAACCATTCAGCAATTGGATTTAATACACATCTACACAACATTTCATCCTAACAAAACTGAATACGCATTCATCTTATCAGCCCATGGAACATCCTCCAAAATTGATCACATCTTAGGTCACAAGGCTAACCTCAGCAAATTTAAAAGAATAGAATTATTCCTTTCATCTTCTCGAACCATGATGGAATAAAAGTTGAACTCAATAACAATAGGAATCTGCATCCTCATATTAAAAAAACATGGAAACTAAATAACCTTATGCTGAATAATAGTTGGGTCATAGACAAGATTAAGAAGGAAATTACCAAATTTTTAGAACATAATCATAATAAAGATACAAGTTACCAGAACCTCTGGGATACCGCAAAGGCAGTCCTAAGAGGGAAATTTATCGCATTGCAAACCTTCCTCAAGAGAACGGAAAGAGAGGAAGTTAACAACTTCATGGAACTTCTCAAGCAACTGGAAAAGGAAGAACACTCCAATTCCAAACCCAGCATAAGAAAAGAAATAGCCAAAATTAGAGCAGAATTAAATGAAATTGAAAACAAAAGGATTATAGAACAGATCAATAAATCAAAAAATTGGTTTTTTGAAAAGGTCAATAAAATAGATAAACCTTTAGCTAACCTAACCAGGAATAAAAGAGTAAAATCTCTAATGTCATCAATCAGAAATAACAAAGATAAAATAACAACAGACTCCTCAGAAATTCAACAAATCCTTAATGAATATTACAAGAAACTCTATTCTCAGAAATATGAAAATCTGAAGGAAATAGACCAATACGTGGAAGCACATCACCTTTCTAGACTTAGCCAGAAGGAACTGGAAATGTTGAACAAGCCTATATCAAGTTCTGAAATAGCATCAACTATACAAAATCTCCCCAAAAAGAAAAGTCTGGGACAAGATGGTTTCTCATCAGAATTCTACAAAACCTTTAAAGAGAAACTAGTACCCATATTACTTAACCTTTCCCAAAATATAGAAAAAAAAGGAATACTACACAACACATTCTATGAAGTAAACATCACCTTGATCCCCAAACCAGGAAAAGACCCAACAAGAAAAGAAAATTATAGACCAATATCACTAATGAATATTGATGCAAAAATATTCAATAAGATCCTACCAAACAGAATTCAGCAACACATCAAAAATTATACACCACAACCAACTGGGTTTTATCCCAGGGTCTCAAGGCTGGTTCAATATACATAAATCTATAAATATAATTCATCACATAAACAAATTAAAAAACAAAGACCATATGATTCTCTCAATTGATGCAGAAAAAACTTTTGATAATATCCAGCATCCTTTCATGATCAGAACACTTAAGAAAATTGGTATAGAAGGAACATTTCTTAAACTGATAGAGGCAATCTATAGCAAACCCACAGCCAATTATCTTATTAAGTGGAGTTAAATTGAAATCATTTTCACTCAGATCAGGAACTAAGCAAGGTTCCCCATTGTCTCCATTGCTCTTTAACATTGTAATGGAAGTTTTAGCCATCACAATTAGGGAAGAAAAGGCAATCAAGGGTATCCATATAGGGTCAGAAGAGATTAAACTTTCACTCTTTGCAGATGACATGATTGTATATCTGGAAAACACCAGGGATTATACTACAAAACTCTTAGAAGTGATCAAAAAATACAGCAGTGTCTCAGATTACAAAATCAACACTCATAAATCTGTAGCCCTTATATATACCAATAACAGTCAAGGTGAAAAAACAATCACGGACTCTATTCCATTCACAGGTGTGCCAAAGAAGATGAAATATTTGGGAGTTTACCTAACAAGGGACATGAAAGATCTCCTCTATAAAGAGAACTATGAAACTCTAAGGAAAGAAATAGCTGAAAATGTTAACAAATGGAAAAACATACCATGCTCGTGGCTGGGAAGAATCAACATTGTTAAAATGTCCATACTACCCAAAGCAATATATAATTTTAATGCA
>CAUYTI010062191.1:0-26808 GCA_963575145.1 Galago senegalensis
AGGAATGAAGAAAAAGACAACCCACTTTGTAGATGGTGGAGATGCTGGTAACAGGGAAGACCAAATCAATAGGCTTCTTAGAAGAATGAACTAAGGTATCTGCCCTGATTGTTTTTGTAATCTGGTCAGTTAATAAACAGTGACTGCTTTCAAAAAAAAAAAAGAAAGAAAGAAAGAAAGAAAGTTACTAACCTTGTGTATTTTAGATTTTCTCATGTAAAATATGAAGATAAAAAATATTAACTATTTCATGGAATTTTTACGTAAATTAATTGAATTAATTGAATTTTTATATGTAAAATATTTAAAACAGTATGAGCACAACATAGCTCATTATAACATTAACAAATGTGAAATATTATTATCTTATAGAGGTGTATCTTTTTTTGAGCTATTAGTAACATTTTATATTAATTATTTCCATCACACCTATAATCCTAGCACTCTGAGAGGCCAAGGAGGATGGATATCTAGAGCTCTAGAGCTCAGACTAGCCTGAACAAGACTGAGACCCCCATCTCTAAAAATAGCCAGTCATTGTGTCCGGCATCTATAGTCCTAGCTACTCAGGAGGCTGTGGAAAGGGAATTGCCCAAGAGTTTGAAGCTACTGTGAGCTATGATGTCAGTGTGACAGACTGAGACTCTGTCTCAAAAAAATTTTTTTAAAAAATAATTTATTAATAGTTATCTCCACTGCATTTATAGAATAAATTTTTCTTAGTAGTTTTTAATATACTCATGAATTAGATTTACTAATACTTTGATTAGACTTTTTAATCTGTATTCATAAATGAGAGTGATTGATCTTTTTGTTATGTGTGTTCAATTTTGTCAAGTTTGTTTATTTATTTTTGTTTGTTTCTTTATTTTGGTTGCTGTTGTTTTTTGAGACACAGTCATACACTGTCACCCTCAGTAGAGAGCTGTGGCATCATAGCTCATAGCAGCCTCAAACTCTTGGGCTCAGTGATCATCTTGCATGAGCCACCTCAGTAGCTGGGACTATAGGTGCCCACCACAACACCCACCTATTTTTTAGAGAGGGGATCTTGGTCTCACTTTTGCTCAGGCTGGTCTCAAACTCTTAAGCTCAATCCAGCCACATATCTCAGCCTCCCAAAGTGTTAGGATTACAGGCATGAGCCACCCTACCTAGCTGCCATGTTCAGTTTTTATATGTACTATTTTCCTAAAAAAAAATTAGAAAATTTTCTTGCTGTTTCACTACTTTGGAAATGAGAACTAGTCATGAGACTTATCTACTTTTTAAAGTTTAAAAGTATTTGATTTTAATCTTACCTAACTCACTTCAGTAAGATTATCCTTTGACAAAATTTTAATTTACTTCAAGGTCATGAATCTGTTCAAATTTTCAATTTCTCATTGAATCAATTTAGGCAATTTATATTGTGTAAGGAAAAAATTATAAGCTCATATTCCTTATTTAGCTAGAAATTGTAAATGAAACTACATTCTTTGGTTAATACACTTAATACAGCTGCTTTAAGAAGACAAAGCCCTGTGCTAGCCATTGCTTCTCATTAAATTGATGAGGCAACTTTATTCTTCCAATTTTTCAGGGCAGAATCTTCGAAAACACCCTTGATTCCTCTCTCCCCTGGTATCTTATACATCACGAAATCCTTTGAAATATATCTGAAATCCAACCACTCCACCACCTCCACTGTTTCCCAAACTCCAATCATCTCTCAGTTGGAATACTTCATTAACCTTTTGGTAGGTCTTCCTACGTTTTTCTTTTGTCTCTTGTAGTATAGACTAGGGTACACTACCCAGACCTCCCAATCAGAACCAAGGCTCTCACATCCCTAGCTGCCAGGAATACTGGCTACCAACAGCTTATATCTGAGTCCATCTCTAGAAATTGCACTCAGTTCAAAGGGAGCCGTCTCCCTCACCCAAAGTTATACCCTTTTCCTAAAGGTAGCCAGCACCCAGTACTACTCAGTGTGACATCTGTCCCCCGGCCCCAATTTAGGACAACTCTGAAAAGATATCTGAATTCCAGAACTCCCGTGTATCATTTGTGGACTTTGTGGCAATCACTTTTTCAACTCATTACTCTGTGCAATCCCTCATCCTCACTCCCTCATAGTTGTTCCTGAGAGCACTCTCCAATAAACTTTCTATATGCAAATTCTCCATCTCAGAATCTGTTTCTCAGGGCTACCAACCTAAGATAATTGATAGAAGAAGTGGTCTGGAAAAAAAAAAATGTAGACTCTAAAATGAGATTTTTGAGCTGCAATACCCATTGGCTTCTTGGCAATGAGAATCCCACCCCTAGTGGTAGAAACTGATAATTATCAGGTAGAAAGTGATAATTTTTGGCATGTTGTAATGATGCAATTGTTAAAACTTTCACCCGTGGTGAACTGGGATGAAAAACTGGTAGGAAAGAATACACTGGCAAGTATAAGATCTCAGTCATGCAATAGGTTTGGGGAAAATAATAATTATAAGGATGATGGATTTGAATGGATGTTGCCGAGTATGATCAAAGCTTTTGAGAAAGAATGCAAAAGGGTGATTAAGCACCAATTTGATACAAAACATGAAAGTCAGAGAAGCTTCAGCTATTTAAAGACACTCATCTCCTGGAGCTAGAAAGAAGAAAAGGTTAGGGGTCAAGCCCAGGACTGAGTGATAAAGATAGCAGAACTCTAGTGAAGGTTGGATCCCCTTCTGGAGGGGGAAAGAGAGAGAAGCAATTTGGAAAGTGCTTAGAGGCTTGAAAGTGAAATGAAAGGAAGAAGCAAGTGGTAGAAATTAAGGGCCCCAAAGAAACAAATAAGAGGCAAAAAATAAAAAGATATACTAACCCCATCTTCACCCCCAAAACAAGTACCAAATATTTTTAAAATGTGCTACACCAATAAAAGAGGTGAACTAAAAAGTCCAGAAGCCACCCAAATACCTTATTCTGGCTACAAAGAACCCTTTATTACTGCTTGTCCCAGAAATTTTTAAATGTTTAAAAATGAAAAGACCATAATAATAATTATACCTATCTGTAATAAGAAAGAAACATAAAATATAATAATGGTATTGAAGTTTTGTCAGAGACTCTCCTTGTTCTCAGGAGATGTACCCTGAAAAATTTAGTGCTGAAATATCATGATATCTACAATTTAATTCCAAACTAATCAGCAAATACACACACATAAGAGAGAGCATATAAGGCAAAATATTAACAATTGGATAATCTAAGAATACATGTTTATGCTATTTTTTTAAGTTCCCAATAGGTTTTAATTTTTCAAAAGAGTTTTTTAAGACAAAGGGAAAATTCTGAACTGGAAGTATACTGATTCAAAGAGTCATTCAGGTCACCGTAAAACAATGAGGAAACAGTGAACCATAGGTACCGAAGATGAACGGTAGAAATGCACGGTGAAACCAGGACCAGACCAGTACACAGCCATTTTTCTAGGCCAGCCATGATTAAAGATTTTCACCAATGTCTTACTAATAAAGAAATAAACATGAAATAGCAGAACCTCAAAACATATTATTTAAACTTTAGTATATATAATTATAATAAAATTTTATAATCTACAATTTATGTTTCGCACTCCTGTGAGAAGGAATTGTTCCTTAATTGACTTTGTAAATTCTAAATTATTTACTACCCCCAAGGATAATAGTACTATCTATCTTCTTAGAGATGGATTTCAGGATGGAGTAGACCCTAATTGAAAATTACAACATTTGTGAGTACCCAGTACCAGAAAGACCACATAAACAGAAATTTGTCTAAAACAGAATCTCACAATCCCTGGGTTCATAACACAGCTTCACTTTTTACTAGCTGTCAGATCTTTAGCAAGTTACTTAACTTCTCTGTTTCTCTGCCTATAAAATGGAAACATCAATAGCATCTATATTTCAGAGTTGTAAGAAGTAAATGCAAAATGCTTAGAATGCTGCATTGCACATAGTAAATCGCTAATAACTTGATTGTTAAAGATTTATTCCTTTCTAGTTGGATTTTGTCTTACAACACATGTACATGCTCGCACCCCTCTGAAAGGTAATTATCTACCCCAAAGTCATGCTTCTGTCTTAAGGACTTTTAATGATGTTTTAAGCATGTTGAACTGACAAGATCTAATTTAATCATTTATAAACATTTAAACTTCACATATGTTATAGTTTAGTACCAATTAACAAATATAAATGTCCAAGTCTTCATTTCACTTCTTTTTTCTTTCCGTTTCTTTTCCCTTTGTTCCTTCTTCTTTTTTGTTTTATTTTCTATTCTTTTTTCTTTCTTTTTTTTTTTTTTTTTTTTTTTGTATCCTGGAATATTTTTCTACATTCACAAGTAAAGTCTTGCTTCTCCAGTTGTAATGATACTGGATAAAAACATCCCCATATCTGGCTCGGCACCTGTAGCTCAGTGGCTAAGGGAACCAGTGACATATACTAGAGCTGGTGAGTTCGAATCCAGCCCAGGCCTGCCAAACAACAATGACAACTATAACAACAAAAAAAAATAGCTGGGCCATTGTGGCAGGGGCCTATAGTCCCAGCTACTTGGGAGGCTGAAGCAACAGAATTCCTTAAGCCCAAGAGTTGGAGGTTGCTGTGAGCTGTGATGCCACAGCACTCTACCCAGGGCAACATAGTGAGACTCTGTCTCAAAAAAAAAAAAAAAAAATCCTAATATCTGACCAAACTGATTATATATCACAAAAAAGTTACTTTCGGACCTTGTAGAAGATTATAGAATAGGCAAAATGCATTAAATAACTACCAGGAACTATGTTAAACATTTATAAGAAGTTCAACACACACAGATTTTCCCAATTAATAGAAGTGATATGAAGATTTCTTGCCTAATAGGCAAGAAATGTTCTTTTTAGTCCTCATTCCAACAAAAGTTGTTATATTAATATATTCAATAAATGTGGTTTTACTTTCTCAACAATTTTTAGTGGTCCTCTGTAAGTATATCTACACAAGTGTTTCCTCATTATGCTACAAGGTGTGATATGATTAGTTAATTCAATTTGAACAGCAATAAGGCAAACACACTTGAATAGAGGCAGTGATAATGAGTTTGACTGTGTGCTTATAAACCATGATGTTTTGATTTGGACAGCAATTAGGACAATACGAGTCTGATGAAATACAGGATGGCACAAGTTAGAAAATAGAACTCAGGAGAAAGATAAGTCCCAAATATAAATAGATATTAATAACACAAAATTTTGCATTTGTACACATTTCATAGGTAACAAAGCACCACTGCACAAATATAATTCATTTCAATCCAATAAATCCTTACAGAGCAAATGCTTAAGGCACGGTATAGAGAAAGCCTATGAAAAACAAAAATGAATCTATTCCCACAGAGAGCTTATGATCCAATGGTCTGGTGAACTCAAAGAAATAGAATATCGACATGCAAATTGTTAAAGGATTATAGATGAAAGAGAGATGTAACCTAACTCGAGGAGTCAGGGAAGGCGGCACTGAGCAAGAAGAATTTGAATTTGAGCCTTTAGTTTCCTTGTTTTGAAAGAAGGTAGCAATTATTGTTTTAAAACAGGAATAAGAGCAAGTGGCTCAGTATAGTAAGAAAAGCACTGGGCTTGAATGTCAGAAGACTAAGATTATAGCCTTAGCTGCTAACCAGCCATGTGAAATAGAGCAATTAACCCATCGATCAACAAATATTTATAGAGCCTTATACATAGGCTCTGTTATGTATTCTCTGGGGATACAGCTGAAAAGAAAGACATTATTTCTTACTTTCTAATAACCAATTCATTCACGTTTGCTCATCAGTTTCCTTAACATTGGACTAAGGCTTAAAATTAGGCCTTCTGGGATTAATACTCTTATGATTCTGAGACAGAACTTTAGTAACAATAGCATCGTGGCTTCTGTTTCTTAGCTAGGTGTAATTTTGCTATATGTATTTCAATTTCTCCATTTAATAGTTATTGAGGAAATGCATACAGAAAGAAAAAGAGGCCAAATTTTCAGTTACTACCTACAGCTGCCATAACCAGCTGTTCCCACACATTTTCTCCATGGGGCACATTTTTCTGTAATGTAGATTAATACATGATACTCTATTGAATCATTGTAAAAGAAAACAGAATCAATGTAATTTACAGAAACCTAGGGGAAAATATTGTTCTTTTTTCCCTTCTTCTGAGATGAGCTCAATGACAATTCCAAACAATTCATACAGAAATTGAAGGAACAATTCTCACATCCTAAACATGTTTCCATTCCTCTATGGATGTGGATTGACAATACTACTGTGTTGTATGTGATTATTCAGGGACTGTGATCTAGTAATAGTTAAGAGCATCAGCATCAGACTGACAGGCACATAGATAAATACTAGTATACAGAGAAAGAGATATAAATCCTAACTTTATCACTTACAAGCTAGGAGATTTTAACTGCTCTGATCCTGTTTCCTTATCGCCTAAAGTTACCAAATGAGATAAGACATATAATATGCTTGGTATATAGCACTCAACTTCATTATAACCATTAAATGTATTATCATCCTTAGTGATTAAAAATATATATATGCTAGAATTTAAAAAAAACTAATCACTTTCAAAATACTCATTTTTGTACAAAGAAAACTAGTATTTGCAGCTATGTCACTTTAAATCACACAGGCAGCATCAATGGGAAAAACAGAATAGACGACCTTCTCCTGAGTTCTCTGTGGAGGCAGATCAATAGTTAATACACGCCATTAAGATATTTTTCAATTTAACACTTAAACCATATTACAATGGCAAACCAAATTACAAATTTATTCTCAATATTTACAAGGTTATAAACAAAAGTTCAAATACATCTTTCCAAGTACTTACTATTCACACTATACTTTGGGTATTCTAACAGGGAAAATACACATATAACTTCTAAATAAAGCTTCAAAATACGAGCTCAAATTTTGCAGCCCTTTTATCAGCACCGGAATCGCTGATTTTATAACGATAAATGTAGGAATGACTTCAGTATATAGCGAGAACAAGCAAAGCAATGCAAGTAATATGAGAACTCCACAATTCATTATTTGTGAGCAAATCATTAAAGAAATATTTCAAGTCACCACTCATGCCTCATTCCCCATGAGTAGATTAACTTACAGTGAACAAGAACTTCCTTGGACTCCATTAAAATGGTTAGAAGAGTAGAGTAAACTTAGACTTTTAAACACAAATGTCTGCTACTAGCTGGTAGAAACCCCACCTCTGTCTCTTGCTCACACTACCTCACCAAACATACAACCACAGATGCTCCTTCCTAGCAGCTGATTTTTAATCCTGTCTTTAGGTTTACACAAGATCCTTCCCAAAAGTGTAGCATACAACACTGAAATCACCAAGAAGAAAATTATTTTTGAAAACCATATCCTAGTACCAGAATGTTCTATTTCCCTACATGTTTCTCAAAAGAAGATTAGCTTTCCCTAGGAGCTAAACTATACTTTGCTTTCATATCTATCGTTCCATTAAAAATATTAATCTATCTAACACAATTCTCTTCTTTGAGCTAGAAGATGTATACTCTGGGATATAATACAAATATCAAAGCCATTTGGGTGCCATTAAAAATTAAAACATTAATGTTACAAAATCAACTACTGCAATGGATATATTACTTTCAGAAAATAAACACTCCATGCTCCTCCATAGCACAAAAGCTTAGAGCCAGTGGATTGGCCATGATATTATAGAGATTCGAAAGATACCTTTGGCTGCTGTTTTTCTCTGAAATATCATGTAGGGTATTAAAAAGGGTTATCCTAATTCCCCAAAATGCTAAAAATTGATGGCAATAATTTTTACTAACAAAAAGTCCCTACCTCTTTTTATATGTCACGAAACATCAAGTTTTCTACTTATGAGCCTTTTAAAAATGTTTCCAGAATAATTACATAAATGGTAAATATTATTTACTTTTCTTGACTATTTGTGTCAACAAAATATAAAAATACTACATTTGATTTCCCACAACATATTGCCCCCAGGGGTTTTACATATATAAGAACTCCTTGTCAAAATATCATTAACAACTGATTATTCACTTGATGCATATTTACTGAGCCTACTGTGCCAGGAACTGTGCTAGACTCAAGAGATATAAAAAACATAAGACACAGTCCCATGTGAAAAAGTTATATGTGATTATTCCAGTGATACGCAACAATGTTACTACATCAAAATTCTCCTTTAATGTTCCCTTTTCAGAAATTCCTATATCCAAGTGAATTTTATGTTGTCTTATTTCATGAACTCTGATCAACAATATTGAACATAGGATGATTTAAAAGTAAACTTCAAGGAGAGGAGTAACATAGAAACATCATAACCAGTTAACTATATATCAACAAATTGAAGTAACATCAAAACATCATAACCAGTTAACTGTATATCAACAAATTGGACTTACATATTGAAGGCCAATTCATTTCTACAGAGGCTACTGAAGATAACCTAATGAATGACATAGTTTATAGGAGTTGAGAACTTTTACTAGACTTTACTAAACATATAAATCCTTCAGGTTTCTACTCAGAAAAATCCCCTAAAGCAGAAACCACAAACTCAAAATTCTGACAAGAGCCAGGGGAAAAAGTAAATGAATAGCATAAAATAGGAGTTAGAAAACTTACATGTACTCTTTGGCTTATCTATCTTCCAGAAACCATTTAGGTAAAAATGAATACTTCTCTAGTATCAGGGAAGGAATAGTGAGTACAAGTACAGACAACTTACACTCTGCCTCAATATAAGATACTATCAGAAGGACTGGGACTGTAATAATGAAAAGAGCAAAGCCACTCACTTAAAAAATGAAGCAGCTGTTTCCGTGTACAAAAGTGAATGCTATTACTGCTAGACCTTCTGGGTTTTCAAGAGAAGGCAGAAATCCATATTTTTGTGTAAACCTCCTAGTGTTTGAATGCCAGTTCAACATTGAAAAAAACTTTCTATGGGCTCAAATGATTCAATTTATAAAACAGATCCAGCCCCCTCAACCTAAATAAAGAACATCTATGTGTATGAAAAATTCACACCTAACATCATACCTAATGGTGAAAGACTTAACATTTTCTCCCTACAATCAGGAATAATACAAAAATGGCTGCTCTCTCTACTTCTATTCAAAATTCTACTGGAGATTCTAGACAGGGCAATTAAGAAAGAAGAAAGGGAAGAAAGGGGGGAATGGGAAAGAGGAGGAGTAGGAAGAAAAGAAAGAGAAAAAAGAAAGAAGAGAGGGAGGGAGCAAGGGAAAAAGAAAGGGAGGGAGGGGGGAAAGATGGACGAAAAGGGAAAGAAGAAAGGCCATCCAGATTGAAAAGGAAGAAGAAAATTATCTCTGGTTATGGGTGACATGATACTGTATACAAACTATCCTTAACTAATAAATGAGTTTGATAACATTGTAGGATACAAGACTAATAAACAAAAATCAATTGTATGTCTATACACTAGCAAGGAGTAATCTGAAAATAAAATTTTAAAGATGATTCCTTTTGTAAAGCATGTGTCAAATATGTATGACTAAATTTAACAAAGCCAGTGCAAGACTTATACATAAAAAACTACAAAACATTGTTAAAAGAAAGTTCTAATAAATGAAAAGGCATCCCATAATCATGGATTGGAAAACTTACTATTATTAAGATGGTGGAAGTCTCCAAATTCGTGTACATATTCAACTGATCTTTCTCAGAATCCTAGCTGACTTTTTCCTACAGAAATTTACAAGCTGATCCTAAAATTTATATAGAAATGCAAATAATCCAGAATAACCAGAATAATCTTGAAAAAGACGAATATAGTTGGAAGACTATATTGGTTTCAAAAGAAGACTTTTGGTTTTAAAACTTACTTTAGTAATTGAGATAGTGTGGTACGAGAACAATAATAGACATACAAATGGAGTAGAGCAGAGTCCAACAATAAATTCTTCCATTTATAGTCAATTAATTTTCAACAATTGATACCAAGACAATTCACTGTGAAAGAATAGTCTTTTCAACAAATGGAATGGGGACTACTGGATATTCATATGATATGAAAATTAACTCAAAATGAAGCAAAGAGGTAAATATCAGAGCAAAAACCATAAAACTCTTAGGGAAAAAAACCCATAAATTTTCATGACCATGAGCTAGTAGGCAATTGTTTCCTAAATACAATACCAAAAGCACAAGCAAATAAAAAAAATAGACTACATCAAAATTTGTGTGTCAAATTAAAGCATCATTAAAATCAAAAGATAACCACCAAATGGAAGAAATATTGAAAATCATTAATTTAATAAAGGTCTATTATTAAGAATATATAGAGATCTACTACAGCTTAATAACAGAAAGTTAACTCAGTTTTGTGGACAGGCAAAGGTTTGAAAAGTCATTTCTCAAAAAAAACCACACAAACAGCCAATGAGTATATGAAACAGAGTTCAAAATAATTAGTCATTAGGGAAATCCAAATCAAAACCACGAGGCAGCACTTCACACCAGAAAATGTTGGCTACGATAAAAAAGACTAATGATAATAAATGTTGGTTAAGATATAAAGAAATCAAAGCACATTACTTGTAGAAATGTAAAATGACACAGCCATGGTAGAAAAATGTGGCAGTTTTTCAAAAAGGTAAACATATAGTTACTATATGAAATAGCAATTCTACTCCTAAGTATAGACCCAAGAGATTTAAAAACATAAGTCCACACAAAAATCTATACAAAAATATTCATGGCAGTATTATTTATAATAGTCAAAAAGTAGAAATAATCAAAATATCCATCAACTGATGAATGAATAAGTAATATGCAGCATATCCATACAAGGAAATATCATTCAGCCATAAAAAGGAATGAAGAACTGAAGCATGCTGCAACATGGACGACCTTGGAATTATTACACTAAGTGAAAGAAGGCAGTCACAAAAGGCCGCACGGTATATGGCTTCATTTATCTGAAATGAAATAGGTCGGGTAAATGCACAGAAAGTAGAACAGTAGTCAGTTGTCTCAGTGCAACTTTCCTCCACAGTTGGCTCTCGCTGTCAATGGAAGGGTGAAAGGTATCACTGAAAGGTTTTTATACCAATAGGTAATGAATTTATTCCTCCCCAAGATCTATAAAGCTCTGTATAGGGATGAATAATAGAAAAAAAGAATCAGATTTTATACAGAAACGAATTACACAGCTCACAGCAACCTCAAACTCTTGGGCTTAAGCGATTCTCTTGCCTCAGCCTCCCAAGTAGCTGGGACTACAGGCACCCGTCACAACTCCTGGCTATTTTTTTGTTGCAGTTGTCATTGTTTTAGCAGGCCCACCCCGGGTTGAACCTGCCAGCCTCGGTGTATGTGGCTGGCACCCTACTCACTGAGCTACAGGCACCGCCACAAATGAATTTCTTGTCCAGTGAACCTATAAGTGGAGAAATTCCAATATAATGATACACATCAAAAATCCAAAGGTGATCTGGATCACTGTTGCAAAATCCAATCAAGATTTTTAAAATAAATAAATCTTTTATTCTATACACATCAGTAAACTTGTCATATCTTCAACCCTAAAATCCCATTTAGGCAAGCTGTGCTACAGCTGTGAAACTGGTTGATTTAAACTCTATTTTTCTTCCCCTGATCACAGAAAGGAGTTTTGAAAGAGATCTGAAAGAAAGAGAAAGAGTAGAAACATAGAAACAACAGGTGCTCTGAACAGCTGGGGAGAGAGAACTGAACTCCTCTCAAGATAATCCTAGGAACTAGCAAATTTTTAAATCCCTTTTGGAAAAGAGAAACAACAAATAACTCACGTCCAAGATAACGCCAGTTCCACTTTACTCCACCACACCTTCCTCGGCATGTGAACCACTGTTAAATACTAATAGATATGGAGATGCCAGAATTAACCCTCTAAGGAAAATAATCCTTTAACTGAAAATCCTTTGTACATTTGTTTTCTTTCATAAATAAACAGAAATTTGATTATTGGCACTTTCACTTTTTAAATTCTGTGATCCACAGACCTAGATATGTCTCAGAGGCGAGGTAGAATTGTTGAAGAATTGTAGACTGGAATCTGAAAGATCTGCTTCAACACTTTCTAGGCTGTGTGATTTCAGGACTGTAATAATAATACTTACCTACCACCTGTTATTCTAACTTTTTTTTTTTTTTTTTTGAGACAAGAGTCTCACTTTCTCGCCCTCAGTAGAGTGCCGCAGCAGCGTCACGCTGTTTACAGCAACCTCCAGCTCTTGGGCTTAGGTGATTCTCTTGCCTCAGCCTCCTGAGTAGCTGGGACTACAGGCGCCCGCCACAATGCCCGGCTATTTTTTTTGTTGCAGTTTGGCCCGGCCGGTTTGAACCTGCCACCCTCGGTATATGGGGCCAGCGCCGTACTCACTGAGCCACAGGCACTGCCCTATTCTAACCTCCTGATTATGTTAACGTATATAAGCCTCATAATAACTATATATTTAGCTATTATTGATACACTTTCATTTCATTTAGTGAAATGAAATAGTTTGGTAAAAGCTTCACAACTAGTTACTGACAGAACCAGAGATGCAAGTATCCTAGCTCCAGAGAGATCTTATCTTATCACATTGACTTCTGATGTGTTTCCTTTGTATCTTTTTCTTTATCACTTTTTCTTCAACTGTAATATGAACCAATTCATAGGGCTAATTTAAAGATTATATAAGGTAATATAAGTAAAGGAAAGTTCCTTGCACATAGGAGGTACCTGATAGATTTTTACAGTTCCTTGCACATAGTAGGTACATGATAAACATTTTTTTCTTTTTTTGAGATGGAGTCTTCCTCTGTCACCCACACTAGAATGCTATGGCTTCAGCCTATCTCACAGAAATCTCAAACTCCTGGGCTTGAGCAATTCTCCTCCCTTAGCCTCCCAAGTAGCTGGGACTACAGGCATGCTCACCACAGCTAGGTTATTTTTTTTATTTTTAGTAGAGATGGGGGGTCTTGCTCTGCTCAGGCTGGTCTTGAACTGATCTCAACCTATCATCCTGCCTCAGCCTCCCAGAGTACTAGGATTACAGGTGTGAACCACCATGCTCAGCCCCCATGAAAGACTTGCTTAATGAGGATTATTAACATAGATCATGCTATAGGGTCTCAGATTGAAGCAGCCCTCACACCATTGCTCCAATGTGAAATGTATGTGTGAAGGTGTGTGATACTCAGCCCACAGTTACAGCTTTTCCCGATTCCTTTGTATCTGCTTGTTTATTCTCTGCATGATTTGTAGACATGTCTTTATAAGGACAGAGCTTATCTTTTTACTTATGTTTATAACTGTTACAGTCTCCAACACTGTGCCTGCCACTAATGAGATACTTAATAAATATTTATGAAAAAGAAAGAAGGGAAGAAGGAACTAAAATAGAAAGGAAGGAGAGAAAGATAGGGTAAGTGAGGAAGCAAACGAAAACTTATCAAAATAAAAGTTAGGATTAAAAGTATCCTGTTTTATTGAAATATATCTTTATGAAGAACATTCTAGTGCATATCAATTACTGCAAATTATACATGACAGAATTCTCTAACATTATATTGTCTCTGTTGGTTGTATTGTTCCAATAAAGAAAGTGTAAGATGATATTCAGTCCATTTCACTTCGTTTGGACTAGGATGAATTCCCAGTCTAGACAAGGAGGAATACATCAGGACTAAGAGGAATTTTCAGCTTTTCTGAAAAATCCATGTTAGGTTTAGTTTTACCATTTAAATACAAACACCACTAGTGAGCTCCCAATTTAATTGCACCCAATGTATAATTTTCAAAAGTAGGTTTGGAGCAATGGCTTCTGTATGAATCCAAACCTTGTCAGCTGCCAAATAACCGCTCTATGTCTAGCAGCTGTGGATGGTGAACAATGAGACTAATGTAGCTGTCAGGACACCAGATATTTTGTCTATGACCTCAATAGTGAATCAATTGAATATCAGCTAATTTCTGACTACCATGTTCAAAAGGCATCCTTTTACTTTTTCTGTCAAGCCAGTAATATTTGAAGAGAGACATATTACTCTGAGTTCAATAAATCTAAAATAATATGCATAAAATCTTATTGTCTTTAAAAATGGAAATGCTAGAAAAAAAATATATATAAGCATTAGACAAAGCATTTTCTCTGCCTTCTATTTCTTTTTTGTTTAAAAGTTTAGAAAACTGTAAGGATTATATACTTGAAGACAGCTTTAAAACAAATGAGGTAATACAGCTGTTTATTAGCTTGATTTAGCCATTACACAATGTGTATATACATTAAAACATTGTTGTATGCCATAAATATAGACAATTTTTATTTGCCACTTTAAAAAATGAAAGAAGTATGATTTAAAAGCATTAGTTCATCTAAAATGTTTTACAAACCAGTGAACATGGTAATAGCCAATTTCAGATGAAAAGAGTGAAGCTCTGAGAACTAAAGCAACACACAGCAGGTGAGTAACAGCAAAAGACAACACTGATGTCTGTGCCACATGCAGCAGATGTCAGGCCCTGGCCCTGCCAAAAACACACAAAAATGTGTGAACATCTCCGTTTTAGCACTAAAGATGGTTCAAATGATTAAGTTCTCAAAGAGCTGAGAACTTAACATTCAGTAATTATTTTATTAATACAAGATATTTATTGAGCAATGAATCACTGAATAAGGCCCAGCTGTTCAAGAATAGAATAAGACAAATTTCCTCTTCTCACAGTTTAGTGTGAGACAGATACATAAACATATAAGTGGGAAAGTGTTAACAGTGCTAGGATGTTTAGCAACAGTTTGTCAGAGGAGTAGCATCTAACTTGGATGGAGAAAAGCTGAAAAGGGTAAAAGAGGCAAATATGAGGGCAAGGATAGAGGCATAGAACATGAAAGACCCAGCTTTAAGAAAAAAGTGACATTGACCAGAATCCAGCGTTTGTGTGGGTAGGATAAGCGAAATGCAGGTGGAGAAGTGGGTGAATAACACACTGTGAAAGGAGAAAGTGAAAACCAACAGGATTCTTTAAGCAGAATGATGGCTCAAGCATATTTGAGTTGGGGGAAGTTGCCTCTGTAGACTTGTGGAAGATAGATGGCAGAGGGAAGAAGCTAGTAGCAAAAAGACCAAATGTGATAAGCTGTCACAGTATATCAGGTGAAGGAAGATAGAGGTGGGAACAAGATTTTAGCAGTGAAAACAGACAGCCAAGGATAAATTCAAAAGGTAGAAGTGACAAGATCTCATGAATTTAGGGATGTGATGGGTGAGGGGGAGAAAAACTATATAAACCTTCAAGCTTCTAACCTGTACATTTTAAACTTGAAGTGCTAACAGACACTTATACACTTACAGAGTAGAAAGAAACTAAATAAGCTTGAATTGTTTTATGAAAAAAGCATCTCTGGAGACCCAAACCTAGTCTGGGTTAGGAAAAAAGGATAGAATCCAGGTGAAGATATCTAAAAGATAAAATATAAGTTTGCAGCAGAGCCCATAGCTCAGGGGGTAGGGCGCCAGTCACATACCCAGAGGCTGGTATTTGAACCTGGCCCGGGCCTGCCAAAACAACAATGACAACTACAAAAAAAAAATAGCCATAGCCAGGTCTTGTGGTGCCTGTAGTCTCAGCTACTTGGGAGACAGAGGCAAGAGAATCACTTAAACCCAAGAGTTTGAGGTTGCTGTGAGCTGTGATGTCACAGCACTCTACCTACAGTGACAGATTGAGACTCTCTCTCTCTCAAAAAATACAACTTTTAACTCAGGTGAGATACTAATATTAGAGAAAAATATCTGATATAATTGTCATAAATGTACATAAAATAGGAGAAGATGAGATGACTCAAAGAGAGTACACAAAGGTAAATTCAGAAAAGTACCAAAGATGCAGGCTCTAAAAACACTACCACTGAATATATTAAAAGAAGAGCAGCCATCAAAGGAGACTAAAAAGGAGTAAGAATTCATTTATTCCAACTTGTCCAACTATCCTAATTATTCTATTATTATTTATAAGCTATTATAGGCTGACCACTATGGGGGCCATAGAGTACAAATATAAAAATTAATAGAGTTTCCATTCAAGGATTGCTGTGTAATGGAGTTCACAGACAAGTTGACAGACATTTTCAAAACTGTTGCACAGGTGTTAGGACAGAGAAATTCAAGGGTATGAGAAGAGCATAATATGGCATCTATTTAAAGGAGAACCAAGAAGAGTTTAAAACCAAGAGAAAGGGGAATGTCAAAAAATAGCATCAGCACTGTCAAATATGATCTCAGCACAGATGTTATTAAAATTTGAATGTTGGTATTTATAGTCTATATCAAGTTGCTCTTTCCAGTAAAGGAGGCTGACTCTTAACCCTCAAAATATTTTCAGTGGTCATTTTACACATTCTATCAGAGAGTATCACATAGCAATTGAGGCATGTCTGAGAGGCTGTGAAACAAAAAACACTCCTATTAAATAGTTTCCACAGTCAAATTAACCTTCTTTAGACCACAAAATGATTTGAATCAGAAGGTTCTAGAAAATCCTTTGTAATTCTACAGAAACTGTACTTTTCCTGGCTAGATTGACAAAAGTGATAGAAAGGGAAAAATAATTAGTAATATAATAATTTTTTAATTAAAAACTTGCTGAATAAAATTCCATTCGGTCAGACACTAAGGAGTCTCTGAGTACCCAGCAAGACAAGTAATGTGTCTCAAAACTGCTAGACATCTGAAGAGTTGTGTTCAGTCCTAGTTCTTCCACTCACATACTAGATTTTAATGTTTCCTTTTGTAAAATATGTGATTTGAATAGGACATTCTAACATTCCATTCAAATATAATGTGACTTATAAAGCCTAACTTGTATAAAGAAGAGACAATCTTTAAGGAAAAATTAACTAATAAAAATGTACCGCATGGCCAGGAAGTCCCTACGCATAAGATTTTGTTTTCTGTGACTTATTTGTTTAATAACATTTTCATATAGTAACAGTTAGAGACCTAAAAACAACTAAAGAACATAGTAGAAAATTAAAGTTTATATGGAGAATGGAGGAGAGCACGTAGATCACTCTCATTTAGCATACATATATTTTGTGTGTGTATTGAAAAACAGTTAATATGCACTGAATCCTTATAATTTTATAGACACTATGTTAAATATTTCCTATACACTATTACTAATCACCATAACAACTCAATAAAGTAGAAATTATCATTATTCCCGTTTCACATATAAAAAAAACTAAGGCTTAGAGAGCATAAATATCTTGTTCAAGGCTAACTAATCGTTGACAGTAATAAGTTCAAACACAATTCACCTAAATCCATAGCCACAGCCTTCACTATTCCATAATAATAAAAGTTAAGGTAACTACAAAGAGAAATCTTTTTTAAAGACCAAACAAATTGAAAATTATGTGAAATGAATCAGGAAAGCCTCATGAAGGAAATTAGATCTAACTATATGTTTTATAGTTAGATTAGTAAGAGATACTACCACAGTACTTATCTAATTTATTCAGATGTGCTTCGTTTCCATGGAGAAAAACTAAATCGAATATACTAATTTTAAAGCAACATTTATAATCTAATCAGCATGGCAAATTGTACTTCATAGGTCAGAGGCAGTACTTAGTTTCCACACAATTTATTTTTTAATTATAGAGTTATACAACGTATATGGAGATGAGTGTCAAATCTCAGATTATGAATGAAAAATATATTTATGAGACCAGTAGGCAATTATATCCAAATATATTTGACATGGTATTAAAAAACCAGACCAAAGTGTAATTAAATCCTCTCTGACAGAGGCTGTGAAAGAATAAAAGAAAGAAAAAAAGTAAAATGTCTGTAAGAGTTGTGACAAACATCACTGAGAAAAGGGTATCAAGCCACATAACAGAAAGCAAAAGTCAGCATTCTGGGGAAGTGGAAGGAATTCTTAAAACCCAAAACAAATTAGAATACTGAAAGCATACTCAACAGTATTGGACAACCTATCAAAACTGAATTCTCTTAAGTCCAAGCAGCTACTGTGATGTGTCATCATGTCACTAAAACAGATGGCCAATTGCAACTTCAATGGCCAAACCATAAAGACACTGTGACTGGTGAGAGCTGGGGAAAAATTCCTAAGATTCAGAAATTGATACAATTGATACAAGAATTTCTCCTCCTCCAGCCTTAAATAATAACACTAATCAGCACCACTTTCATTCATTCATTCTTCAACTAATATTTATTGAGGCCATTGATCCAGGCACCAGGAACACAGCATGGTAAATTAAATGAAATATCTTTTCTTGTAGACATTACATTCTGTTCCAGTAAATAATTATAAAAAGTTAAATAAATAGTATAAAATATGGTGGTATGCATTATGAAGAAAAAGGAAGTGAAATGAGGAACATAAGAAAAAAGCACAGGGGAGATGGATTTTTTGTTTTTTGTTTTTGTAGAGACAGAGTCTCACTTTGTCGCCCTTGGTAGAGTGCTGTGGCATCACACAGCTCACAGTAACCTCCAACTCCTGGGCTTAGGTGATTCTCTTGCCTCAGCCTCCCTAGTAGCTGGGACTACAGGTGCCTGCCACAACGCCTAGGTATTTTTTTTGTTGTAATTTGGCCAGGGCCAAGTTTGAACCCGCCACCCTTGATATATGAGGCCAGCGCTAGGGAGATGGAATTTTAAGTAGGATTGAGATAAAAGGCCTCAATGAGCAGGATGATATTTAGGCAGAAACCTGATGAGATAGAGGAAGAAGGAACCATATATATATCTGAGGACACATATGGAACAGCTAGTGGCCAAGAGGCCAACATGGGTGGAGCAGAGTGAGAGAGGGAAAAGTCATGAAAAGTAAGGTCAAAGGATAATGGAGGAAAAAAAGGCAAATCATGTATGATCTTGTAGGCCATTATAAGAACTCTGGTTTAACTATGAGTAAAATGGGAAAGCATCACAAAATGTTTAACTGAGAAGTACATAATCTGATTTACATGTTAAAGGTAATAAAAGCAAAAGTAGAAAAAAACAAGGTAGGAGGCTGGTCCTAAAGAGTCTATTCATGAATACAACAGAATTTAACTATTTAAGAATTTATTCATTCTTAAAGAATAATAGTTAAAGCTTATGCTCTGCAGTCTAGCCTGTGTTTAAATCCTGCCTCAACTACATACCCACACCTAGGTTTTCTTTCTATGTAACAATTACCTTTTTACCTTCTTATGTAAAAATAAGTCTATGTTTCCTCCTAAGTAAAACAAGAATCCAAAATAAATACACTGAACAACTACTGTATGTCAAACCCTGTTCTATCATGTCTGAGGTTTTTCCACTCAGAAGCAGACAAGAAGACAAGAATTTGAATGTAATGTGTTAGGGAAAAACAGGAAACACATTAGGAAAGCCAGGAAGCAGCGCAAGCAAAGAAAGGTACCCTACAAAGGGTATGTTACCAAACCAAATTGTGTAGTGGACAACTGGAGTTTAATCATACCAGGAAACTCTGGGAAACAGGTTATGACACAGAATTGTCTCACTCAATAAACACAGAAATGGAATAATACTTCAAGTTAAATCAGTCATGGGTTATAGGATACATCCGAGAGGTATAAATTTCCATGCATTTCCAGCCTGTTCCTTCCTTTCCTCAGCATAATGGCATTCTGTGGTCCTTACAAAAAAGGTTTCAAGCATAGTCAAACACATACTAGATGCTGAAAATCTTCTGGAAGACATTGAAACAGTCTGATCTGAGGCATACAAGTGTGGCACCAATAGCAACTGCTAAACATAAATAAGGTTAAAAAAAGACAAACAGCATATGCCGCAAAAATATTAATAGTACTTATTTATGAATGGTTAAAAAAAAATCTTATGTTGGAAAGAAGCTGGATCCAGGTGCGAAGTTGGAGGCTTTGGGTGGCCACAGTGTAGCACACAGTGTCAAAGCCAGCAGGGAGGTACATACTTGGGGCATGGTGCTGCTCCATTTTAGCCTCACAACCTAGAGTCAAAGAAGAACAAAAGTAAGGAAGAAGAAATGGAAGAAAGTAGAGGAAGGAAATAAAAAAGAAGAAACCATGAGGAGAAATAAGCAAAAAAATTCTGGTAATAGAAAGAATGAGAACACCTCAACCCAGCACCCTCCAACCCCAAGGGACCACAGTGGAAGTTCCACAGAAGATTCCAACTATAAAGAAGTTCTGGAAGTGAAAGAAATGCAATTCAGATTATGGATGGCATAAGTAATGAAGGGAATTTAAGGGGAAGTGGAAAATCAGCAAAAGGAACTTCAAAAAAATGTCCCAAGAAATTAACCAAATTAAAGACACAGTCTCCAAGGATCTGAACAAAATCAGAAAGGATATAATAGAGCTTAATGAATTAAAGGAGGCACGCAGGGAATGTCAAAATTCAGTAGAAAGTTTCAACAACAGATTAAACCATGAAGAAAAAAGAATCTCAGATCTTAAAGACAAGGCTCTCGAGGTAATCCAATCATTTAAAAAGGTAGAAAGGAAGAAAGTAAAAGCAGAGAAAAGAGTTATGGGACTATACAAAGCATATGAATATATGAAGTACAGGTATCCCTGAAGAAGAGAGTCCCAAAAGCAAGGAATCCCTAGTTGATGATATTAGAGCTGAAAGTTTTCCAAGCATCACCAAAAATATACTTACTAGATGGATATTGAATCCTTGGTCAACTCAATTTAAAGTGCATATCCTAGACACATAGTAATTAACCTAGCCAAAGTCAAAGTGAAATAGAAAATTCTGTGGGCAACCCAACGCAAGCAGCAGCTAACTTACAAGGGCAAACCAATAGATTAACAGCTGACTGCTGATTTGTCAGCAGAACTTTTGCCAGCCAGAAACAGTGGGTTTCCACCTCAAAACAACTACCACCCTAGGATTCTATATCCTGCAAAACTAAGTTTTATATTCAATGGAGAAATCAAAGATTTTACTAAGAAGTAAACTTAGAGGAAAATTGTCACTAAAAGGCCACCTCTGCAGGAAGTGCTTAGACCTGTACTTTACAAAGACCAACACATCAACACATTGCACCATCAGTAAAGTAAAAACACCTGGAAGCTAATGAACAAAGCTTAGCTGCCACAAGGGCCTAAATGGCAAAACAAAACAACAGGGCCCTACAAAACAACTCAAACAGCACCCCACCCTACCTATCAATTCTCTCAATAAATGTGATTTCTTTTTTACTTTTTTTTTTTTTTTTGAGACAGAGTCTTACTTTGTCACCCTTAGTAGAATACCCTGGCATCATAGCTCACATCAACCTCAAACTCTTGGGCTCAAGCTATTCACTTACTTCAGCCTCCCAAGTAGCTGAGACTACAGGCACCTGCCACAAAACCCGGCTATTTTTAGACAGGGTCTTGCACCAGCTCAGATTGGTCTCAAACCTGTGAGCTCAGGCAATCCACTGGCCTTGGCCTCCCAGAGTGCTAGGATTACAGGCATGAGCCACCATGCCTGGCCCTATGCCCAATTCATTTTTAATAAATATGCCTTGGCTAGGATTATAGGCATGAGCCACTGTGCCTGGAAATTCTCTCAATAAATGTGAATGTCTTGAATTACCCATGGAGTAGACACAGACTAGTGGATGGAATAAAAAAAACAAGCCTGGTATATGCTATCTTCCAGAAATACATCTAACCCCCAAGGACAAATTAAAACTCAGGGTGAAGGATTAGAAAATAATATTTTGGGCAAATGGAAACAAAAAGATAGCAGGAATCACTATCCTTTTCATGGATATAATTGACTTTAAAGTCACAAAAATAAAGAAAGACAAATATAGACACTATATACTGGTCAAGTGAATAATTCAATAAGAAGATGTTTGAATTATAAATGTTTATGCACTCAAACCTAAACATGCTGAGATTTATAAAGAAAACTCTACTTAATCTGAACATAAGGCAAACAACAACACTATAATAGCTAGGGATTTCAACACCACACTGAAAGAACTGGTCAGATCCTTCAAGCAGAAACGAAATAAAGAAATGTTGGAATTAAACACAATGCTAGAAGAAATAAGCTTTATAGACATATGCAGAACATTTCACCCCAATACCACTCAATATATTTCTTCTCATCAGCTAATGGATCATTCTCTAAGATTGATCATATCCCAGGACACAAATCAAACCTCAACAAATTTAAAAGAATATACATTAAACCATGTATCTTTACAGACCATAATGGAATAAAAGTAGAACTCAACTGTCGCGTCCCGTTGGGCTCCTGCGGCCCTGGTCTCAGTTAGCGCAGGAAGGAACCTGACGAGAGGCGGATTAGAAGTACAAGTTTGTGGAAGGTGGGCTAGCCCTTACTTTCCGGGTAGCCCTGAGCAACCTCCACACCAGCCTTTTATTGAAAGGAAATGATACAGGTGAGGGGAGTAATTAACAATGACTATATGTGCTGAAGGCCCGGGCCGGAACTCCTGTGGAGGAATGGCCCGAGGTCCAGGCCTCAGCTGCAGATCATCTTGCTCAGATGTTGGCATCTCCTACATTCAACTTCAACATAAATACTTGTTTTAAAGATTTTATTCTATTTTGTAATAAAAACACTATGGCCCCAAGGAAAAATAATTTTCTAATGTGCAATCAATGTGTTAAGATCCACCACTGAGTTTTGATCAGTTACGATAATTTCTCTGAATACTCTTTAAGATGTCAATCTCCTCTATCAGACTATAAGTCTCTTAGGGACAGATTTCATTGTTATTAATTTTGAATCTAGCAAAATAACAAGAAAATGGTACTTGTTACAGAGAACACAGAACATACTCATGTGTTTAAATGGGTAAACTAGCTGTGTAACAGTCAAGTCACTTAGCCTCTCCCAGCCTTATTTCTTAAGTTATAAAAAGAAGACCCTCCTTAAGATCACTTCTTACTTTAATATTCTATGATTAACATTTCTCTGTGATATGTGAAAACATTAAGTCTGAAAGTTGGCAGCAATTAAATAGAATTCTAATCCAGATTGTGTGACCCTTAAATGTGCTACACAGTTCTTCAATATTTCCATTTCTTCATGTGTGAAATGAAGATTAAAATATTGTTCCCTTTCATAGAAAACCTCGCGATGATGCAAACCATATTTAAATGTCAAGTGATTAAAAGAAATTATTATTCTATAGATGAGAGAATATTTTTTCTAAAATGATTTGTGATAAGAAATGAGGCTCGTTACCTGCTAAATTATGCCTTACTGAATTTTGAAGGGAGATGTTCATAACTAATGATTTCTCTGTATTATCTTTTATCAAGCTGTTCCTTTGTGTGTGAATCATTACAAGAACAACAAAGGATATCCTGATTTTTCCAGGAATACATTTATAAATGTAAAATATAACTCAAATTTATAACCTAGTTCTTTGCATTTTCTCATTGATGTGTGCATTTTATTTTATTTTATTTTACAAAATGTCCAATTTTTAAATACCTATCAATGGCAAAGTGTGATTCAATGAGAAACCAATTTTCAAGAACTTATCTCCCATTGTATAATATTTATCTTATGTTCAGCCTTTTTATTCACCTACTTCATTCACCTACTCCTTCAATTTTTTTAACAGTGGAAAAATTTGTATCCCAATTTAAAAGTTAACAGTATGGAAATCTTTTGGAAACACAAAAGAAATGAAACAAAATTTAAACAATCTAAAAATATAAACTGGAAAGATATACTGAAATGGAGTGAACAGAGGTGGGCGTTCAAGCACTGGTAGGAGGTATCCTTGACCAAACATTTACAGCTATAGCTAAGCAAGAAAAAAAGCTAATCCCAAAGGAATTGGTATATGGCTAAAGGGAGTATGTAAAGAGCTGAAAAAGACCTATTTCCTTCTGGAATAATATGTTCTTTTAAAACCTAGAGTAGAGCCATTTGGCAGAAATTGGCTAACACAATCACCAAACCTATTATCTCTGCTTTCTCAGAGTTAGTTTTCATTACCAACCTTCCTTTGGAGTTAAATATAGTCAGATGGCTAAATGCTGGCCAGCAAAATATTGATGAAGCAAGACAATAGCCCCTGCCCCAACAGCTTCACCACCTCTTCTCCTGGTTGCCCAACCAATAACTAGGGTTAAATCCCAGTGTAACCTAGGTGATGTTTTTCTGAGCCCAACAAAAAAGGAAAGAGACTATATACCTAAAGAATTATAAGCACTATCTGGCATGTAATAGCAGGAGCCAAGGAATTATACCTGGGATTTGATTTTCACAGTGCTTAATAAGGGGGTTGGAAAATCAAAATAGGCAAGAATGTATGGATTTAAAGACACTAAGATGTAGGATTTAACACATTAACCAAGACCTCCAGGGATGGGGCCAACATTTTATTAGATTGTCTCTTAGAAGCCTGGAGAAAGTAATAAGTAACCGTCAGTAAAGTAGAAACGCCTGCAATTCCCTGGCAGTTGACAGAGGTAAGAATAAAAAGGTTGAGGGAAATGGGTGTACTAGAATGATTATATTCCAGAAAGCCAGACCGAGGATTACATTCCATAAGAAGGTCCACAGAACACATCATTCACCAGGACATTAAGAATGTGCTAGTGGCTCAATGCCTGTAGCTCAGCAACTAGGGTGCTGGCCACATACACCAGGGCTGGAGGGTTCAAACCCAGCCTGGACGTGATAAACAACAATGACAACTACAACAAAAAATTAGCCAGGCATTGTGGTGGGCACCTGTAGTCCCAGCTACTTGGGAGGTTGAGGCAAGAGAATCGCTTAAGCCCAAAGTTTGAGGTTGCTGTAAGCTGTGACACCACAGCACTTTACTGAGGGCAACAGCTTCAGACTATGTCTCAAAAAAAAAAAGAATGTGCTAGTAAGAGAGACACCAGCATTAATAAGAAATTCAGTAATGAGTCTTGTTTGTTGGTCAGGGATAGTTAGAGATAGGCATATAGCTGGCAAAGTGGCGACATTTAACTACCAAAAGCCAGGGGGCAACATTAGTATAATCACTGGCAGTGCTGAATGAACAAACAAGGAGGATTGACACACAAGGGTTTTTTGAGATTAAGAGAGGATGAAGTTCCTTGGGCAAAATAGAGAGGCAGCAAATAAGGGTGCTGCTAAACATTCATAATCACAAAAAGCAGGAAAAGAGAAGCAGGAGACTCTCCAATAAAAAGTCATAATCTTTTGCTTAGTTCTCAGATCTAAGCAAATTTTCAGACCTAAACCCATTGGCTGAAGAGGTAACTAGGAATAGCCTACTAACTTAAGGCTTTTGCATTTGACATGTTCTTTGATGGGAAAACTTTTCTGGCAGATATTCACTTGCTTATTGTTTCCTCTCTTTGAAGTCTTTGTAACAGGGTACCTTTTCACCGAGACCTTCCCAAACCATGCTATTTTAAATTTTTTGCTCCAGTGCTCCAGTAGTGCAATACATTAACACATGGTACTGATATTAACAAAAACTGATTCTCACTGGATAAAAGATGTAAACTTAAACATGAAACTATAAAGATTCTTGGAGAGAGTGCAGGAGAAACACTTCAAGAAATTGGCCTGGGATAATACTTTATGAGGCGGACCCCCGAGCAATTGAAGCAAGACCAAAACTACATTACTCGGATCTGATCAAACTAAAAAGCTTCTGCATAAACAAGAACACAGTAAATAAAGCAAGCAGACAGCCCTCAGAATGGGAGAGGATATTTCCAGGTTATGCTTCTTACAAAGGTTGGATAACCAGAATCCACAGAGAATTCAAACTGATTAATAAGAAAAGAACAAGTAATCCCATTTTATTTTGGGCAAAGGATTTGAACAGAAGCTTCTCTGAAGAAGATAGGCACATGGTCTATAGACACATGACAAAATGTTCGTCATCTTTAATCATCAAAGAAATGCAAACCAAAACCATTCTGAGATACCATCTAACTCCTGTAAGAGTAGCCCACATCACAAAATCCCCAAACTACAGATGTTGGCATGGATGTGGAGAAAAGGGAACATTTCTGCACTGCTGGTGGGAGTGCAAGCTATTAAGTCCCTTTTGGAAAGAAGTATGAAGAATACTCAGGGATCTAAAAGTAGACCTGCTGTTTGATTCTGCAATTCTTCTACTAGGTGTATATCCAAAGACCAAAAATTACTTCATAACAAAGATATTTGCAGAAGATTATTCATTGCAGCTCAATTCATAATAGCAAAGTCACAGAAAAAGCCCAAGTGCCCATTGACCCATGAATGGATTAATAAATTGTGGTATATGTATACCATGGAATATTACACAGCCTTAAAAAAGATGGAGCCTTTACCTCTTTTATGTTTACATGGATGGAGCTGGAACATATCCTACTTAGTAAAGTATCTCAAGAATGGAAAAAAAAATCCAATGTACTCAGTACTAGTATAAAACAAATTACAATCACTCACACTTTCATATGAAGAATAGATCACAACTATGGCCCAAGATGAAGGAGGGGAGGTGGGAGGGAAGGGGGCTGGTCAGATTGAGGGAAGGTGTGTAGCAGCCCATATAGCTTATGGCTAGGAGGAATGAGAGTTATAAGAAATACCTGTAATGGAACACCTTGGTGAAAAGGGTATGGAGAGATATTTAGCTCTAACAAGCATGAGAGAGCTCATGAGATGAGAGCATTGGTGAATTGGCAGTCTCTACACCTGTGGTGTTGAGAGGCACGAGCTCAGCCTTATATTAGGCTGGAG
>CAUYTI010062192.1:0-26103 GCA_963575145.1 Galago senegalensis
CCCCCTGGGTAGAGTCCCGTGGCATTACAGCTCACAGCAACCTCCAACTCCTGGGCTCAAGCGAGTCTCTTGCCTCTGCCTCCCAAGTAGCTGGGACCACAGGCGCCTGCCACAACGCCCAGCCATTTTTTGGTTGCAGCCGTCATTGTTGTTTGGCGGGTCCTGGCTGGGGATTGGAACCCGCCACCTTAGGTGTACGTGGCTGGCGCCTTAGCTGGTTGAGCTATAGGCCCCGAACCACCAATTTTCACTTCTCTCAGCAATGTATGAAAATTTCCCTTTCCCACACTTACTTGATAACTGAGTATTGCTAGACCTTTTTTTTGAGACAGAGTCCCACTTTGATGCCCTTGGTAAGTGCTATAGTGTCATAGCTCACAGCAACCTCAAACTCTTGAGCTCAAGTGATTCTCTTGCTTCAGCCTCCCAAGTAACTGGGACTACATATAGGTGCCCACCACAATGCCCAGCTATTTTTTTTAGAGACAGGGTCTTAGTGTTGCTCAGGCTGGTCTTGAACACCTGAACTCAACCAGTCCATCCACCTCAGCCTCCTAGAGTGCTAGGAGTATAGGAGTGAGCCACTGTGCACCACCATGCCTGGCTCAAACTGTAGTTTTCTTATCTACTTATTTGTATTATCTATTGCGATGTAACAAATCACCCTAAACTTGGTAATTGAAAAACAGACATTTATTATCTCCCAGTTTCTATGGGTCAGGAATGTAAGAGAAATTTAGCAGTGTTTCCATCTCAGACTTTCTGATAAGACTGCACTTAAGGTGCTGACTGGAGCTGCAATTGTCACCTTACTACTTGACTGGGGGATCTGCTTCCAAACTCACTCATGTGGCTGTTGGCAGGCCTTATTCCTTGCCACATGGGCCTTTCCATGTGGGTCTTTCCTCAGTGTTTCCCCACCACATGGCAGGTGATTTCACCCAGAGAGAGCAATCCAAGCAAGAGCAAGTCTTTTTATAACCTGATTATCAAAAATAACATCCTATCATTTCTGCCATATTCATTGGAAGTAAGTCCAGCCCATGCTCAAGAGGAGGCAGAGATCATTGGGGGCCATCTTAGAGGCTCATTACTGCATTCACACCCCAAATAGGAATAAGAAATAAGAAAATAAATAATTATAAAAGGAAATACATTTTTAAATGATATTAATATTTGTTAACTACATGTAGTACTTACTAATTTCTATTTATAAAATGGTAAATTTAATTATTACTAAAAATCATGTATCAGTAGACATTCAATTACTGTGATATTTGCTTATTTCTTTGCCATAACTAGAGTATATGTGGTGAATTTTATGATAAACTTTCAAATTTATGTTTCTATACATCTTAAGACTTCAATTAGTGTGTAATCGAAAGCATAGATTTTGACATTGCCACCACCAAGTTATTTTTAATTTGTGTCTAGAATGATGGACACTTGAATTAATATCTATAGTTGGTTTTGGCCCACAGGGAGTAGAGCTGTGGTAATGGAGTGTCAGTATGGGCCAAGGAGAAAAGGTTTCCAGTTAAAAAAAATCAGTGAGCAGGAAAGCCGGGCCTGTCAGCTCTACAAAGCCACATGTCCAGCTCGGTAAGCTTTCTTTTATTTGTTTTTTATTAAGTAATTATTTCTTAACAGCAAATATGTACAGTTTTTGTTAAATTTAAATAGTGTATTACCTATGTCTCTAAGGCAACAATTCTTTCTAGTTTCTTGATTCATCTTCAAAGGTACTCTGTGTGTATGCATACATATATCTACAGAGATCTCTGCCTCCATAAACATTGTTGAAGGTCTCAGTAAAACTCACTAGTATTTTTGTTCCTTAAAATTAGATAGTAATATGAATTCTTTCCTGGTATGAATTCACGTAGACTTATTCTCAATCTGAGTGCCTGTAGTGGTTATCTACTACATAGATATGCTACATACTAGAGTGAATGTAATGACTTGTACTTGGCTTTTTTTTTCCTTCCCAGTACCTCTCAAAGCTAACTTCATATCTGTACATAAAATCACTGTCTTTTTAACAGCCATATAGTATTCCATTTATGGGTGAATTACCATTTAAGAGAGAGATTTTGTCAGTTACCACCCAGGTATAAGACCAACGTAGTATTTTTAGATAGACTAGGACTATGGGATAGTCATTGCACTGAGTAAAAATGAAAAATGTGAACCAGTGAAAATTTTACTGGTTCATATATACTTTACATTATGAATATAATTTTTTTAGACTTTGAAGGTATTTTAAGACTTTTATTTTATTTTATGTTATGTTATTTATTTTTTTGAGACAGAGTCTCAAGCTGTCACCCTGGGTGGAGTGCCCTGGCTGGCATCACAGGAACCTCAAACTCTTGGGCTTAAGCTATTCTCTTACCTCAGCCTCCCAAGTAGCTGGGACTCAGGTGCCTATCTGTCACAATACCTGGCTATTTTATTTTGTTGTTGCAGTTGTCATTGTCGTTTTAATTGCCCTGGGCTGGGTTTGAAGTTGCCAGCCTCGGCATATGTGGCTGGCGCCCTACCCACTGAGCTGTGGGCACCATCTAAGACTTTTATTTTAGACCTTGAGAGTGCTTTAAATTATTAGGCAAAATAGAATATTTATTCTAGTTTTTTTTTCTTTTTTCCAGTGGTAAGACAGGATTTTATTAGACAGAAAGGAATATAGAAGCAGTAAAAACACTATAGCCTCTGGCAGAAAAATCTCTCTTGGGTACTTAGGGATTTTTTTGTGTTTTGTTTTTTGTTTTTTTTTGAGACAGTCTCACTCTGTCCCCCTGGGTAGAGTGCTGTGGCATCATAGCTCACAGCAACCTCAAACTCTTGGGCTCAGGCCATCCTCTTTCCTCGGCCTCCTGAGTGGCTAGGACTATGAGCACCCACCACAACACCTGGCTCTGTTTTTAGTAGAGACAGGGTCTCACTCTTGCTCAGGCTGGTCTCAAACCTGTGAGCTCAGGGTAGTCCACCCACTTCGCCCTCCCAGAGTGCTACGATTATAGGCATGACCCATCATTCCCGGCCCAAACCTCAATATTCTTAAGTGTTTAAAGCCTATGCAGAAGACTTTTCATATTTAATTTGATAATTAATTCACTTTAGGCAATATTTAGAACTGACCGTGAAACAAAACTTTCAACTGCTTTCTAAATATAAGCAAAGTAAAATCTTTAGGTATAAATTAGAAAAAACCTCCACATGTGAAGAAGTAATTTTATAGTTTATCACATTCTCCAAGTACTTTTTCAGCATATTATACTCTGTGCCCAGAAACTGTATTTGGTGCCATTAGAAGCAGAGAAACCAAAAGAGGAATAAAAATTTACTTAATATGAGGAAATTTAAAATATCATTTTGGTGGATCAGGAAATAAGAAACTAGTAGATAACATGGTAGTATAGTTTATATATTGTGAAATATATGAGTTAGCTACCTGTAATGGGTATTTAGAGAAGGTTTATATCCATACAAAACTCATGGCAGGAAACAAAGTTCAATTTAATCTTGATGCTGAATTTGGGTAGACAGAAAGTTAGGCTAGGAGAGCCACATATAAAGATATGGAAGGTTGACACAGAGAGAAGATGAACTCAGGAAAAGAAATTTTACATTTGAAGTAACAGAAAGTAAGATCAGGTGAATAAATTAGAATCATAATGGAATGCCTTGAGTGTTGTCAAGAAATTTGTACTTGATTAAAGAGCAGGCATATTCTTCAACAGAAGAATACAAATGTGAAGAATTATTATAGCATTGATGTATCAAGTGAATTTAAGTAATGAAAGATTGGAGACACAGAGGCCTGGAAGAAGGCTATTAAGGTAATCCATGCATGAGATGATTATAGTTTTCAGGAGAATGGAGAAAAATCCAGAAAAAAAAAAGTTAAAATCTATAAATACTTAGATATGCAAGTCAGGATTATTGTTAATTTGCTAAGTATTATGCACTGATAATATGGCATATCTTTTACATAAGCCTCTGAATACTTTCTAGATAAATTTAATTTTCTCTAAACTTAAATGCTGAAACTTTTTGACAAATTAGATTTCCTTGAAATTATACTATAATGAAATAAATTTTTCTTTATTTTGTATAAAGGATTTACATTAAAAAGGTACAAAAGTTTCCTGAATATAGAGTTCCTACAGATCCCAAAATTGATAAGAAAATAATCAGAATGGAGCAGGAGAAAGCCTTTAACATGCTAAAGAAGAACATGGTAGATGCTGGTGGTGTTCTTAGGTATGACATTTGTATGGTTCTTTTATTGTATTAATTAAGAAGGTCCATTTGCAAGAATTCTTTTATCGGAGAAATTATAATTTTGTTTTCCAATTATTTCATTAATAATTATTTTGTGTGTTTGTTTGTTTTTTAAGTCTCACTCTGTCCCCCTGGGTGGAAATGCTATAGCATCATAGCTCACAGCAACCTCAAACTCTTGGGCTTATATGATCCCCTTGCCTCAGCCTCCCAAGTAGCTGGGACTATAGGTGCCCACTACACCACCCAGCTAGTTTTTCTATTTTTAGTAGAGATAGGGTCTTTTTGCTTAGGCTAGTCTTGAACTCCTTAGCTCAGACAATCCACCGGCCTCAGCCTCCCAGAATGCTGGGATTACAGGCGTAAACCAACTTCAGTATGAATAGGTGTGGTGACTCTAAGCAAGCATGTGACCTCATCTCTACTAAAAATAGAAAAACTAGCCAGGCATTGTGGCAGGTTCCTGTAGTCCTAGCTACTCAGGAGGCTGAGACAAGAGGATTGCTCAAACCCAAGAGTTTCAGATTGCTGTGGCCTGTGATGCCTTGGCACTCAATCCAGGGCAACAGAGTAAGATTTTGTCTCAAAAGAAAGTAATGGTTTTATAAGGCAGATAGATGTCTCACTAGTAATTTCCTCAGTATTAAATTGATTGACTACTGTGTAAACTTTTGAGTTTATCACCTAAAAGTTGCAGATAATACTGACCAAAAAATTATACTATGCTGTATGTTATATATTATGTATATATGTACTATACTCTCTCTATATATATACACCATATATATACTATATGCTGTATGCCGTGTGCAAGCTTTTCCCCCAAATCACCAGTAAGTATTTAGCAACATATTTTATTATATGTTTAATGCTTCGTTTTAGATACTTACTAGAAACAGAACTTGCAGCCACCTTATATATATATATATACACACACACACACACACACACACACACACACACACACACCATGTATCGCTGAAAATAAGACCTACCCCAAAAATAAGCCCTATCAGGATTTCTATGCATCTGTTAAATATAAGCCCTACCCCAATAATAAGACCTAGTGATGGGTGTGGCTATGCATTTCGGCACAGAGCAAAAGAAGACTGGAATACCTTTTATCTGCCACAGCTCCTTTCTCCCTGCATTTGCGTGGGTGCGCATGTGGTAACTGTGGTCCCAGGCGTCCTATTGCGCACATGCGAACGGCTCGGGGAAAGGAGTTCACGCATCACTAGTGCCAGCCCCACTAACAAGGTCGGCTCCCCCTGTCAGGTTCCAGAAGAAGATGACTTAACTGTATTTGGATAAATGTCGATTGTTGTATTATACTTAATAAAAATAAGATATCCCCTGAAAATAAGCCCTAGTGTGTCTTCTTGAGAAAAAAATAAATATAAGAAAGTGTCTTATTTTGGGGGAAACATGGTATTTCTTTTTTCTTTTTCTTGCAACAGAGAAAAAAAAGCACGGTAGAATACTGTGGTGTTACACCTCACAGCAACTTTAAACTCTCGGGCTTAAGCGATTCTCTTGTCTCAGCATCCCAAGTAGCTGGGACTAAAGGCACCTGCCACAAGGCCCAACTATTTTTTTTGTTGTCTTTATTTTTTAGCAGGCCCAGGCCGGATTTGAACCTACCTGCCTTGGTGTATGTAGCCAGCACCCTATCTACTGATCTATGGGCACTGAGCCCCACCTTATAATTTTTGTTTTGTTTTGCTTTTTTAGAGACAGAGTCTCACTTTGTCGCCCTCAGTAGAGGCTGTGGCAGCACAGCTCACAGTAACCTCCAGCTCTTTGGACTTAGGTGATTCTCTTGCCTCAGCCTCCCAAGTGGCTGGGACTACAGATGCCTGCCCTAAGGCCTGGCTATTTTTTGTTGCAATTTGGCCAGGGCCGGGTTCAAACCCACCACCCTCGGTATATAGGGCCGGCACCCTACTCTTGGAGCCACAGGGGCTGCCCACCCACCTTATATTTTTCAATGTATCTTTGATTACTTACAGCAAACAGAAATGAATTCTAAACTCTAAATAAAATTCCATCTTTGGGGCCAGGCACCATCACTCATGCTAGTAATCCTAGCACTCTGGGAGACTGAGGTGGGTGGATTGCTTGAGCTCCTGGATTCGAGACCAGCCTGAGCCAAAGCGAGACCCTGTCTCTAAAAATAGCTAGGCATTGTGGCAGGCACCTGTAGCCCCAGCTACTCAGGAGGCTGAGGCAAGAGAATCGCTTTAGCCCAAGAGTTTGAGGTTGCTGTGAGCTATGACACCGTTGTACTCTACACAGGGCACAAAGTGAGACTCTGTCTCAAAAAAAAAAAAAAAAATCAATAAAACAAATTCCAGGGTGGCTCCTGTGGCTCAAAGGAGTAGGGCACCGGCCCCATATACTAGAGATGGTGGGTTCAAACCCGGCCCTGGCCAAAAACTGCAAAACAACAACAACAACAACAACAAATTCCATCTTTGCCTTTTATGCTTTGGGTTTTAAATAAGAAATATTAGCTTTCTTTTTTACTTTATGTATCAGTCCAGGTGAAGAATTTTCTATTGTATAGTGGAGTTAAATGTATGGAATACAGTTTTTGTATGATCTTTAAAAACTTTTAGATATATGAAAAATGAATTGAGAAAGAATTATTAAATCCTTCAGTTTGGAGAATATTGTATATAATTTCTGAGTAGGCTCAATTTCATGCAATGTCAGTCTTTGTAAGAATTTTATACAAAAATATCAATTAAAGCAGTATCCTACCAGATCCATTCATTTTCCCAGCTTCTGTTTTTTGCACTGTACTCCTGTGCAAAAAACATATCTGTGTTCATCTTTAGTTTATTCTCTTGCTCACTGGGCCAACAAGAGCTAGAAGTGCTGTAGAGGCAGTACAGTATGAGCTCCTATGAGGAAAGAGTCTCTAATATAGCTGGGAATTGTATACATGTTCTGGCTGAAAGGATGATAAGTGTATAGTTTGGGACAGAAGTTTGATAATATAAAAATATGCAATTTAAAAGATGATTTACAATGTTGTCTATTTTTGTGGTAGAATTTCCTTAATATGAAATAAAATGTATATATATATGTATGTGTGTGTGTATATATTTATATACATATAAGTCCCTGTATCTCCCTCAACTGCAGGGCCACTGTGAAATTCTATAAAGGTTTATAAAGATTTTTGTATAGTTGAGTGTAAAGCAGATCTTAGAAGATGTAAGCAGAGATCATTTTGGATTTTGTATACATAGATATATATAATCACATATATTTTTTCTTAGGTTAATTATGATTCCTGCCTTAGCCTAATAATATTAAGTAATTTAAATATTTTAATAATTTTAAATATTTTCTTTTCTCAGATGGTATGTACAGTTACCTACACAGCAAGCTCATCAGTATCATGAATTAGAGACTCCCTGCCTCCCTTTGCCACCTTCCCCTTTTCCTATCTCTTCTCTTGAAGAAGAAGAAACTGCAGTTAGAGATGAGAATTGTGCATTACCCTCACGTTTACATCCTCAAGTAGCACATAAGATTCAAGAATTAGTATCACAGGGAATAGAACAAGTATATGCAGTAAGGAAACAGCTAAGGTACTTTTACATTTTTTCATTTTTGTTTGTTGGTTTAAATAATACATAAACAGTATAGATTTATTCCTGGATAGATGCTATTAGGGTAGATAAGAAATATAACTTATTAATTTATTTGAAAAAATCTTATTTTTGCTGGGTGCAGTGGCTCATGCCTGTAATCCTAACACTCTGAGAGGCAGAGGTGGGTGGATTGCTTGAGCTCAGGAGTTTGAAACCAGCCTGAGTAAGAGAAAGACCACATCTCTACTAAAAATAGAAAAACTAGCCAGGCCAACGTTATGGTGGGTGCCTTAGTCCCAGCTACTCCAGAGACTGAGGCAAGAGAATCACTTGAGCCTAAGAGTTTAAGGTTGCTGTGAGCTATGATGGCACGGTACTCTAGCTAGGGCAAGAGAGTAAGACTCTTGTCTTAAAAAAAAAAAATCTTATTTTTGAATTGATCATTTTCCAGCAAGTGTTTGGCAAGCCATAGTATGATATGTTTTATTATAATTTTAATTACACATTCGAAATATTCTATGTTTGGGTTTGGCAAATTAGACTTTTTCTAAATGATGTATAAATTGAATTATTTAATAAATACCTTAGAGGAAAAACTTTTATAGGACTGAAGATTTTAATCTAAAGCCAAGATACTTATTTTAAGCTATTTGAAATTGAAATATAATTAAATTTTATTACAACAAAAGTATTTGGATAGTTCTTTGTCTAATGAAATTTTATTTGTAGTACTCTGGTCTAATTTTATTGATCCTCAGGAATTAATAATACTTATATCGTCATCATCATCATGTGGTACTTTCTGTGTCTGTGCCAAGTATTGTGCCCCGTTCTTTATGTGCAAGACCTCCTTTAGTACACCAGCTCTGTAAAGTGATGTATTTATCTCAGTTCTACGTGTGAGAAAATGGAGAATCATAATGGTTAAATAATTGGCTTAAAAGACAGAGGCAGAACTAAAATTTAGGTTTAACTGTATGCCTGTGCTCACTGTCACGATTGCTGGTACTTTTGCTCTTACTGGTTTTTGTGTAATCTCATCTAACAAAATGAGTATAATAATTTCTTTTTTTAAAGTCATGAATAGGTTCTTAGAAACTGCTGCTTTAAGCAAAATGACATAACGATCCCTGTGCAAATAACAGCGTTTTATTCAACATGTTTTCATTGAAAGTCGTTTTAAGTGTAGAAAAAAATTGATTTCATTTTAAGTCTTTTGCTGAAGGTCGCAGTTTTCAAGAATCTACCTGTTAATGACATTAAGTGAGGACTTACTCTAATTCATAGTGTTATGTGTATTCCCTAATTAAGACATGACTTTTCAGTCAGTCCCCATGCCTCACCACTCTGAGAGACTGAGGGAGGTAGAATGCTTGAGCACAGGAGTTTGAGACCAACCTAAACAAGAGTGAGACCCTGTTTCTACAAAAAAAAAAAAAAAAGAAGAAGAAGAAAGAAAAAAAAACTAGCCAGGTGTAGTGGCACATGCCTATCATCCCAGTTATTCTGGAGGCTGAGGTAAGAGGGTTGCTCAAGCCCAAGAGTTTGAGGTTCCTGTGAACTCTGATGTACAATTATCATTTGCACATCATAGATGAAGGAATTGAGACTGCAGAAGTTAAATCATTTGCTCAATCTAAACATCTATCTATTAAGTAAGAGAGTTTGGGCCTACACCTATGTAATGTGCACTCTACCCAGCACAATAGATTGAGACTGTCTGAAGAAAAAAAATGCATGACTTTTCTGTTTAGCAGCATGCTTAGACATTTTATATTTATTTCCACTGGAACATTGTTAGAACAAAGTCAAAATTTGGTAAAGCCATTCATTATTTACTAAACCTTAATTAGCATTATGACTTAGTCCACCAAATTCTTTTTTTTTTTTTTGAGACAGTCTCACTATGTCACCCTCGTTAGAGAGCTGTGGCATCACAGCTCACAGCAACCTCAAACTCTTGGGCTTAAGCAATTCTCTTGCCTCAGCTTTCCAAGTAGCTGGGACTATAGGCGCCTGCTACAACGCCCAGCTATTTTTTTGTTGGAGTAATTTAACTGGCCGGAGCCAGGTTTGAACCCGCCACCCTCAGTGTATGTAGCTGGCGCCATAATCACTGTGCTACAGGTGCCAAGCCACACATGCACATAATATTTTATATAATATTAATTGGTGCCTTTTGGAAACAGTATAACATGATATTTGTGTACATTACATAGGTGTAGGTTCAAACTCTCTTACTTAATAGATAGATGTATAACTTTGAGCAAATGATTTAACTTCTGCAGTCCTCAATTCCTTCATCTATGATGTGCAAATGATAATGGTACCTATGTCACAAGATCATAGTCAAGGTTAAAAGGAGATATTTGGTGTGGAGTGTTCCATGCAGGGCCTGACATAGTAAGCATTAAAAGCATTATTATACTTAAACTGAAAATAATAGTTTCTTTAATTTCATGAAAATATTAAAGCTCACTGTAATATATTTAGGTGTTTAACCAATGAAAATACTACATTTCTATAATCTGCATGAATTCTGTGATTTAATGTATGGAAAAATTAAAGGTAGGAAAATATAAATTACCTATAGAGCAGTAAATTATACTTTACAAAAGTTTATGCTAAATGAGATTTTTTTCTGTCTTGATCTAAAAGTATATTGCTAAATAGTTTATGTTTTCATTTTATTTTATATTTTCCACAGAAAGTTTGTTGAAAGGGAAATGTTTAAACCCGATGAGGTACCTGAAAGACATAATTTATCTTTCTTTCCAACTGTAAATGATATAAAAAATCACATCCATGAAGTACAGAAATCCTTGAGAAATGGAGATATGGTATATAACTCAGAGATTATTCCAGCAACGGTATGATTACAACTACAATTCCTTGGGTTTTTTTTATAGAATCTTTCTCAGCTTCTGATAATATTTGGGCTAATAAAGAAGGCTACTATGAGGTCATCTGAATAACTGTGATATAAGGAAAAACTAGTGGCATCTTTTTATTACTCTCATAAGAAGAAAAATTAGTGAATTTCCAACTCTGATTCTAATAAAAACAGTCATCTTCATTTTTAAATCAATGTCTTTCTCTGTAAAAATTATTTCTTTTTCATTTAGCAGACACCCATTGAATACAAAAATGTTCACATATTGCCCCTTTTAAAAATAGATGGGCAAGTTTAATTGTTCATAGGATTGTTCACATTTGAACACTCAATATTTCTATGAAAGTTTTGCCTATTCTGAATATAATTGCTGTAATTACCAAGAAATGACTAATTACAATCCAGGTGGTGATTATGGCATTAAAATCTGAAGAACAATATCCTTTGCCTTCCTATTAGTCTCCAAATTTAGTAACGGATAAATTTAAAGTTTTTTTAAAAGTTAGAGCTGGGCCAGGTGTGGTGGCTCACATCTGTAATCCTAGCACTCTGGGAGTCTGAGATGGGTGGGTTGCTTGAGTTTAGGAGTTTGAAATTTGCCTAAACAAGAGCAAGACCCCATCTCTAAAAATAGCTGGACATTACAGCAGGTACCTGTCGTCCCAGCTACTTGGGAGGCTGAGACAAGAGGATCACTTGAGCCCAAGAATTTGAGGTTGGTGTGAGCTGTGCCACCATGGCACTCTACCAAGGGTGACAAAGTGAGACTCTATCTCAAAAAAACTAAATAAATAAAAGAGCTGCTATTCCTTGCTATCTATAACTCTTAATTATCATATTAACGCTGTCTTAAAATCAGAAATTCAGACAAATTTGGACATCTACACTTGCTGTTTATATTCTTGCTATCTGAACTCAGGAACCTAATCTATCTGGATGGCTAAGTATACTTGTGCTTTGAGAATGTGAATGCATAAAGAGAGTAATTAAAGAATACAGTACATTTATGCTGTAAATGAGTAAAATATGACAGTTACATTGATGTTTTAAGATTTTTTTCAATATAAATGCTTTATTTTTACTGAAATTAATGTTTTCATTTCAGCTTCAGTGGACTACAGACAATGGGAATATTCTCAGAGAAACTGTGACAGTTACATTTGCAGAAGGTAGATTATCTTAAATACCTTTAAAATATAAAATCAAACAGTATTAAAACTGGAAGGAACTTGAGATATTATCACCTCTAAACAAATTTTATAGGTAAGGAACCAGGGCCCCAAGAGGCAAGAGTAGCTGTATTAGGGATTGTCAAAATATTTCCTGCTTTTAAATTTTCCTTTTATACTCAACTTTGCTGCCTTTTTTTGAGACAGAGTCTGCTTTTTTATGACTGAAATTTTGAAGCTAATTACTAGTACAGTAAACTAGAAGACTGGCTAATTCCTGTAGTAATAACCGTAGGATACTTTGATTTGGGCATTATTGTCTATTTTGTATGGTTTGCTTTTTTTTTACATTTTCATACTCCTATAGTCTCTCAATATTCCAAGCTTATTTTGATCCATTTGCACCTGTTTTTGCTTCTGGAAATGTCTTTCCTGCGTGGCAGATTTTTCAGCTAACAATTTCTTTAGTTTTAAGTCCTCTCTTAACTTCCCCCCTGGTATAAAGTAAGATATTCATTCTTTTACAGTTACCTCTGCATTTATCATGGTAATTTTTTTAATGTCTGTGTCTTTCATTACCATTTGAGCTCTTCAGTGGCAAGGATTATATTTTATTCAAGTTAATATACCTAGTACCTAGCCTAATAACTTCCAGAAAGTAACACCTCACCTGGGTGTGGTGGTTCATACCTATAATCCCTGCACTTTGGGAGGGTGAAGAGGGAGGATCTCTTGAACCCAGAGGTTCAAGGTTACAGTGAACTGACTGTACCACTGTACTCTAGCCTGAGCAACAGAGCAAAATTCTGTCTCTTAACATATTAACTACCATGTGAGTTGTATTTAAATTGTGCTATCATAATAATTTTGAGCCCAGAGTTTCGTAAAGCATATATAATTCACATGTCTCTTGACCTATCTTGACCTAATAAAATACTGTGTCAGTCAATGTGTTTAAGAAAAAAAACAAAAAAGGCTGGCACAGAAGCTCATGCCTGTAAACCCAGCACTTTGGGAAGCTAAGGAAGGATTGCTTGAGGCCAGGAGTTTGGGAACCTATCCCTACAAAAAATTAGCCAGGCCTGGTGGTATATACCTGTAGTCCCAGTTACTTAGGAGACTAAGACAGGAGGATCACTTGAGCCCTGGAATTTGAGGTTGCAGTGAGCTATGATGATACCATTGCATTCTAGGCTGGGCTACAGAGCAAGACTCTGTCTTTATTAAAAAAAAAAAAAAAAAGTAAAGAAAATTAACACCTAAATAAATGTTTTAGAATTGATTAATGAATAAATGGCTATATAGCATAGTATTTCTTTATTCTTCCACTTATTAAACTTTAAGAGTTACTTTGCCTACAGAATAGCTTTTTAATTCTTTAGCATTATTCATTTATTCTGCATATATTTCACTTCCTGTGCTAACTGCTGATTATAGAAAAGAACAGGTAAACTTCCTTTTTTATGGAACTTGAAGTTTAACAAGGGGAAAAAAGACACTAAACAAACATATCCTAATTAACTCCTATTACAAAACTCCATGGGAGACTTATGCAAATTATGTGGGAATAGTGATAAAAAGATATAACTTATTCCAGAACCAAGGGAAATAATACTTGAAAACATGACTTTTAAACTAAAAACTAAAGAATGAATAGGAATTTACATAGATAAGCAAAACATGTTTAGTAGGCCATTTCACCTATATACATAAAAAGTGATAGTGGTTTTTTTTTGTTTGTTTGTTTGTTTGTTTTGAGACAGAGCCTCAAGCTGTCCCCCTGGGTAGAGTGCCGTTGCATTACAGCTCACAGCAACCTCCAACTCCTGGGCTCAAGCAAGTCTCTTGCCTCCGCCTCCCAAGTAGCTGGGACCACAGGCACCCGCCACAACGCCCGGCTATTTTTTGGTTGCAGCTGTCATTGTTGTTTGGTGGGTCCGGGCTGGGGACTCGAACCTGCCACCTTAGGTGTATGTGGCTGGCGCCTTAGCCGGTTGAGCTATAGGCGCCCAGCCGTGATAGTGGTTTAAAATACAATTGGTAACATGTATGCTAGAATTAGATGTAAGAGTTATTTTAAAAGTAGAATTTGGGGCGGCACTTGTGGCTCAAGGAGTAGGGCGCCAGCCCCATATACCAAGGGTGGCGGGTTCGAACCTGACTCCAGCCCAACTGCAAAAAAAAAATAGCTGGGTGTATGGCGGGCGCCTGTAGTCCCAGATACTCCGGAGGCTGAGGCAAGAGAATCGCCTAAGCCCAACAGCTGGAGGTTGCTGTGAGCTGTGACATTACGGCATTCTACCAAGGGCGACAAAGTGAGAGTCTGTCTGTAACAAATAAAAATAAAAGTAGAATTTATAATACTTTGGGCTGGATGATTAAAAAAAATAAAGTTGAAATCAAAGAACTTGTTATTGATTGACTAGGCGTGGTAGGGGTAAAAAAGAGTGGGAACAATCTGAGATGAACTCTGAATCTCTACCATGAGCAACTGACTGATAGTGGCATTTAATGAGATCAACAACACTGCCAAAAGAATAGGACATTGTTGGGGTAGGGGAGAGAAAAGAGATAATAAAGTTAAGTTTAGAAAATTTGAGTTTCAGGCTCAATGGTTAGGGTGCCAGCCACATGCACCCACTGGGGGCTGGTGGGTTCGAACCGAGCCAGAGCCTGCTAACCAACAGTGCAGAAAAAAACAGCCGGGCATTGTGACAGGCACCTATAGTCTCAGCTACTGGAAGACTGATGCAAGAGAATCACGTAAGCCCAAGAGTTTGAGGTTGCTGTAAGCTGTGATGCCACAGCACTCTACCCAGGACAGCAGCCTAAGACTCTGTATCAAAAAAATATATATATATATATAAAGAAAGAATGAAAGAAATCATACCAAATAGGGAGTAATAGAAATGTTGTCAGATACAGGTGAAAGTCTAATTAAACCTGATGATCATGAATTGGTAGTAGGAGTAGTAGTGAGTTTCTTTTCTTAGTGGCTCTCAGCTTCCCAAGTAATAGGTCCAGGAAGCCATTTCATCCAGAGTTAGGGTTTTACTAGGGAAATATGACCAAAAGATAGAGAGGGAGTTCAGGACACCTGGAAGAAAGTGACTGAAATTATAGACCCAAGACTCTAAGCTGGATGTGGAGAGAATTTTGTTAAGGAGGAGGTTGATGGGTCTGAAGAAAACTGTGGGGTCAATTGATGGGAAATTCACATGAGGTTGAAGAACAACTGTAGTGAAGTACTTGGAAGAATAAGAGGTGATCAGAGAATGTAATGTTTGCATTTAAAATTTTAGAGGTAGAATAGTTTAGAATATGAGAGTAGTAGTGAGTGACAGCAACAGAATGACGTAAAAATACATTAGAAATAAAGAAGCTGGCTTGGTGCCTGTGGCTCAAGTGGCTAAGGCACCAGCCACATACACCTAAGGTGGCGGGTTTGAATCTAGCCTGGGCCCACCAAACCACAATGATGGCTGCAACCAAAAAAAAATAGCCAGGCGTTGTGGTGGGTGCCTGTGTCCCAGCTACTTGGGAGGCTGAGGCAGGAGACTTGCTTGAGACTAGGAGTTGGAGGTTGCTGTGAGCTGTGATGCCAGGGCACTCTACCCAGGGAGATAGCTTGAGGCTCTGTCTCAAAGAAAAAAAGAAATAAAGAAGGCAAGGAATGAGAGTGCTATTTAATCCTCCATGTGGTCATTGAGGAAAGAGTCTTCAATTATACCAATTTTACACATGAAGAAACTGAAGTTTAGAAATGGAGTTATAGGCTTGGTGCCTATAGCTCAACCGGCTAAGGCGCCAGCCACGTACACCTAAGGTGGCGGGGTCGAATCCCCAGCCCGGACCCGCCAAACAACAATGATGGCTGCAACCAAAAAAATAGCCAGGCATTGTGGCGAGCGCCTGTGGTCCCAGCTACTTGGGAGGCAGAGGCAAGAGACTCGCTTGAGCCCAGGAGTTGGAGGTTGCTGTGAGCTGTAATGCCACGGCACTCTACCCAGGGGGACAGCTTGAGGCTCTGTCTCAAAAAAAAAGAATGATGCCATGAAGACTCCGAGGAGCAGAATTAAGTCAGTCCAGGATATTGGCCTCCGAACATGCCCACTCAGGACCTAGAGCAAGCAGCTGAACAAATCCCATGAATTATTACAATCTGCCTTGGAAAGCCAGTCGGCTTCCTTCTTATGTTGCTGCATTGGCATTTCCTCTGGCCTCATTGAGGTACAGTAGGATATACAGGCAGTCCCTGGGTTACCAACAAGACAGGTTCTATAGGTTTCTTCCTTTTTTGTTTTTAATTGTTTGGGATTCATTGAGAGTATAAAGAATTGGGTTATACTGATTGCATTTGTTAGGCAAAGGCCTTATAATTGTGTCCCACCCCCAAGATGTGTGCCGTATACTGTGACCCCTCCTTCCCTCTCCCCACTCCCTCATTCCCCTACCCCCCACCATGTATTAGTTCATCTATTGGCTTCATATTAGAATTGAGCACATTGGATTCTTGCTTCTCCATTCTTCTGATGCTTTACTAAGAAGAATGTGTTCTACCTCCACCCAGGTTAACACAAAAGATGTAAAAGTCTCCATCTTTTTTAATGGCTGAGTAATATTCCATCATATACATATGCCACAGCTTGGTAATCCATTCCTGGGTTGGAGGGCATTTAGGCTGTTTCCACCTAAGAAATTTTCATCTGGGAGTTAGTTTCAATAGACCCTGAAGATGCTTAAGGGTTACCCTATTTAGAACATCTTTGTGGTTTGCTATAAGGAATAATTCATATTATTTTTGAAAAATGAATCTGCACTAACTCTTTTTAAAATATACTTGGAAAATAAGTTGGTAGTGCCAATTAAGGGGTAGTGTGTGCTTATAGACTTTCCTTCCTCACCCAGTATGTAGTTAAAAATATTGACTGTACCAAACCTTTAGTAGAAAAGCTTTTCCTCATTCTATCCTTCCCGTTTTTTGAGGTCAGTGAACTGTGTTCCTGACTCTGCATACTTGAGCAGGGTAGAGCAGAACTTGAGAAAGACGGGGTTAGGGAATGGAAAGAAAAAAATGTGAGTTCAGAAATGGAGAAGCATGAATCCTATGTACTCAATTTTGATACGAAGACAATTAATGACACGGTGGGGATAGGGGAAGGGGAGACAGAGAGAGGAAGAAGGAGGGAGGAGTGGGGAAGGGAATAGCAGAGAGAGGGAAGGAGGGTGGGGGGTGGGGTCTTGGTCTGTGCCACACCTTTTGGGGGCAAGACACGATTTTAAGAGGGGCTTTACCTAACAAATGCCATCAGTGAAACTTGGTTTCTTGTACCCTCAATGAATCCCCAACAATAAATTAAAAAAAGAAAAAGAAAAAGTGTGTTATAGAATTCTCTTCAAAACTGTTGCAATTGTATTTCATTAACCCCATACAGGAACTTGAACTTACTGCACAGTGTTTTATGCATGTAATATGAGGGTGGGACCTGATGTGGTGAGTAGAAAAGATAAATGTGTTGAAATGGTAATTAATAGCATCATTTATTTACATTCATGCAGTGAGTGCTGGAATTCCAATTATGTGCCAGACTTTGTGCTAGGCATGGGGCCAATAAGTAACTAAAGCTAACCTCTTCACTAGCTTGAATATCATGTGAGTAATGTGGGAATGGGAGAGAGTTCCACTTTACACAGTACTGTGGCAAGTGAGTTTCTTTTCCATCCCAGACTATCAGATGTCCTTGCCTGTCCTTCCTGCAGAGAATTTCATTGCCCGTCCACTTAGCTATGTCTATATCATCATCATCTTTTGGTGTTTTTTTAATACAAATGAGATACTTTTTTTTTTTTTTGAGACAGTCTTACTTTGTCATCCTGAGTAGAGTGCTGTGGTGACATAGCTCACAGCAACCTCAAACTCCTGGGCTCAAGCAATCCTCTTGCCTCAGCTGCCCAAGTAGCTGGGACTACAGGTGCCTGCCTTGAATCTCAGCTAATTTTCCTACTATTAGTAGTGACAGGGCCTTGCTCTTGCTCAGGCTGGTCTCCAACTCCAGAGCTCAAGCAATCTACCCATCTTGGCCTCCCAGAGTGCTAGGATTACAGATGTGAGCCAATGCATCTGGCCAGAGATACTTTAAAGAGGGTTCCAAATTCTTGCTTTTTTCTTTCATAAATTGCTCTTGTTAACATGTTAGCACCAACTGATCTACCCTACTGGGTTTATTCTAGTTATTTAGCATTCTATGATATGGATTTACCATAATTGAATTTTCCGGACTTCTAACTTGTTTTAAAATAGAGACGTTACTTCCTGCACTATAGAGTTCTCTCTCTCTCTCTTTTTTTTTTTTTTTTTTTTTGCAGTCTTTGTTCGGGGCTGGGTTTGAACCCGCCACCTCCAGCATATGGGGCTGGTGCCCTACTCCTTTGAGCCACAGGTGCCACCCAGAGTTCTCTTCTAGTGAGAGAGAATTCCACGAAATAATGTCTATGATGCTACCCTAGTGCTGACACATAATAGGTTTGCATTAAATATCAGTGGAAGGGATGAATTGGTCTTGTTTATTCATCTGTTTTACACATTGCTTTCTGTATTGATAATGAAAAATAAAATACAGCACTGAGAATTATCACATCTTCCAAATTAATAGAGTCTGCATTCCTTGCCTAGCGACATGCTAAGCGTTTATGATGATACCACTGTGAGCAGCGCTGTTTGGAAGGCACCGAGGGGAACATGGCAGCCCTCCCTAGACCAGCAGACTCCGTGGCACATTTCATTCTATCTGGCAGGTATTTTAATTTGAATGAATAACAGAGGCCCTAAACTCAGACAGTTCAGACTCTGGCAGCATGTCAGCGTTGACCAGAGTCCTGTTCAGAGTTCTTTAAGTCTTTCCGGCATCTGACTCTGAAGACCCAGGAGATACGCTCTGGGTGGGGGGATATTCCGCTCCCAGTGCAGGGACACTCTATGTCTCACTCTCGACATACCTGGGTTCACTGGACAAACGATCTTCCTCAAGGTCAATTGCGATATAGGCAATTTAGAAAATGGCTCCTGTATTCCTTTCTGGCAGCCAGTTGTCACAGGTGCTTGGAGGGCCTGTGGTGGGTGAGAGTCCCTGCTAGCTGCCGTGGAGGACACCAAGATGTGCAGGACGTAGACTGTGCCCCGAGGAAGCTGGCATGTTGCTGTGGGGGACACGACTCTACCCCGGACAGCCAGCAACATGGTGTGTGCTGGAAATAGGGAGCAGCTCTGGTATCAAACTGCCTGGCTCCCCTCACTAGCTGTGTGACTTGGCAAGGTAGTTACATCTGGGGTCTCAGCTTTGTCATCCGGAATGGGGACAGTAATAGTACTTACCCCATTGTTGTGAGAACTAAGTGACTTGACAGGTGGAAGGTGCTGTAACAGTGCCCAAGCACATAAGGAATACCCAGTGATTGTTAGCTGCTGTTACTGTTAGGAATAGCGTTGCAAAATGCAAACAGGTGACCACAGCTGTTGTTTGTGGTGAGGGACTAAGCCTGCAAATAAAAGCCTATGTGCTGAGTGCTTCCTGTTTCATACCTCGTCCCATCCATACAGTGCCCTGTGAAGTCAGATGTTTTACAGATGATGAAACCAGGGCTCAGAGAGGGTTAGCGGCTTGCCCAGCATCACATACCCACTAAGCCTTTTAATCTGTTTCTGATGCTGAAACCTATGCTCTTTCCTCTAAGCAACATTTCTAGAGAAATAGAGGTAAGCAAGGCATCTTCATTTTGCAGACAAAGAATGAGGCTCAGAGCACTTAAGCAACTTGCCCACGATCACGTGAAAACTCAAGTTTTCTCAGACTAAATCCCTGTTTCTCTAGCCACATTTAAAGAGGGACAGAATGGAATGTCTTACTCCAGAGGAGAGAGGCAGGGCCAGTGCACTCAAATAGACTGACTTGGGCCAAGTATAAAGGAAACTCTGTCCAAAGCCGTTCAATGAGAAGAGGCATATTTTTCTGTAATGTAAAGGAGTTTGAAAGTAGGTAGTCCAGCATTAGTTATGGGGTCTCCATGAAGTTGCCAGGGTCCCAGCTTCTTCCAGCTGTCTTCTTGGCTCTTTGGGCATTGCCCTTTCTTTACAATCCAACAGGACTTCACCCACTCGTCATGATGAGGCAGTGGGAAGGAGAGTGGCAAGACCTCTTCTTTTATTTATTTATTTATTTATTTTGAGACAGAGCCTCAAGCTGTCCCCCTGGGTAGAGTGCCGTGGCATCACAGCTCACAGCAACTTCCAACTCCTGGGCTCAAGTGAGTCTCCTGCTACTGCCTCCCAAGTAGCTGGGACCACAGGCACCCGCCACAACGCCTGGCTATTTTTTGGTTGCAGCCATCATTGTTGTTTGGCAGGCCTGGGTTGGATTCGAACCCACCACCTTAGGTGTATGTGGCTGGCGCCTTAGCCACTTGAGCCACAGGTGCTGAGCCAAGACTTCTTCTTTTAAGACTTCCCAGAAGACCCACCCACCGCCAGGTCTGCTTACATCTCATTGGCTGCCTAGTTGCAAGGGCAGCCTGAGAAATGTACTGTTTTGGTGGGACATTAAGGTACCCTGCTAAAAATTGAGTTCTGTTACCAAGAAAGGAGGAGAGAAAGAGAATGAACAAACAAGCATGTTAATTTCTACCACATCAGTTAATCTAGGTCCTTTAGCTGGAGAAACCGAGCTTCGGAGAAGATTTGCCACTTGACCAAAGTCTCCCAGCTGACAAAGGTGGGTTGGGGAAAGGGCACTGCTTCCCAGGCTTCTGCTTATTGCATTTCTACCCGGAGTTCACGCCAAGGCCCAGACTAGGGCCCCTGAAGGTCTGAAGGTCTTCCACATGCAACAGATTTATCAAGTTAATAGGAAATTTTTATTCCTTTAGGGGCCGCACACGCTGGATAATTTATTTTTTGCTTTTGATTAGTCGTATGTCCTCTGGTGTTTTCCTGATTTACTTTTATATCCTGCTGTTTTATGAATTCAATATTATACATCTTTTTAGTCTGTTTAGTATTTATTGATCTTCTGGTGTATAGACTGAAAATTGCCCCTGGGCATTCAAATGCTGGTAAAGAATAATTACTATGCCAGCTCGTGAAAAAAAAAAAGTGGTAACACATGAACCTTTGTCTGGGACAGGGGAATTGTGCAAAGTCTAGATTTGCTTTATTATTCTAGGAAGAAAATACCACTTATTAGAGTATTTCCTGTTGTGATCTGTTATTTTCTTATTTAATTTGTTCATTCACGGGGGGGGGGGAGTCATATTTTAAAAATAGTCATTACAATATGGTTGTAATCTCTGCCTTCACATATTCTACCAAATAGCAGGAAATATAATTACAATTGATTATAAACAAATGCTATAATGGGATAATTACACTCCCACTGTAAGCACACACCAGAAAGGAACCTAATCCCATATTTGAATATGAGGGAAGGCTTCCTGAGGAAGTGATATTCAGGCTGAGCCCTGAAGGTGAGAGGAATTAGCCGAAGGAGATTTTCTGGGCAGAGGAAGCAGCAGGCATAAGGACTGGGAGATGAGGGGTGCTGGTGCATTGGAGGAAATCAGAGGCATTTTGCTTAGTCAAGAGACTGGAGGCAGTGGTACACAGTGGTCACTCGTGGCCAGGTCACAAGAAGTCATATAAGCCATACAGAGGGTCCTTTGGGCACTGGGATTCCATTACAGTATTAAAACCAGAGAATAGCTTCTGAGATTTGAGTCAGTAGGTGATGGAGTGATTCAGCATGTGCAAATGCCCTGAGGCAGAAAGAGCTGAGTGGGCATCACTTGTGGCCCAAGGAGTAAGGCACCAGCTCCATATGCCAGGGGTAGCGAGTTCAAGCCTGGCCCCAGCCAAAAATGCAAAAAAATAAAAAAAGAAAGAGTTGAGTGTTAGTTGGTCTGCTTAGTTGGAGTGCACGGAGAAAGGGGAAGGCCCTGTTAGGGCTGGATATGAAGTCTCTGCTTTGAGTCTTTAGTCTGTTAATAACTTTTTACTCTATCCTAGGAAGACCATTACCATAGCTGCTATGTTTGGGGGCAGGCTTGTGAAGGGGAAGAAAAAAACCAGTTAGGAGGCCATGGTAGTGGCACAGGGAAAGAGAGATGGTTACAACTTGGACTATGATGGTTAAGTGGAAAAATGGAGACAAGTGGACCAATTTTTGTAATTTTTTTTTTTTTGAGATAGAGTGTTGTCCTAGGTAGAGTGCTGTGGCATCTTTGTACCTTATTGCAAACTTAAACTCCTGGGCTCAAGTGATCCTGTTGCTTCAATCTCTTCAGAAACTGACACTTACAGCCATCTGCTAATTTTTCTATTTTTAGTCAAGATGGGGCCTCACCCTTGTTCAGACTGGTCTCAAACTTCTGAGTTCAAGGGATCCTCCCACCTGGGCCTCTCAGATTGCTGGGATTACAGGCATGAGCCACCACATTGGGCCTATTTTGTAAATTTTGAAGAACTTGCTAAAGGGCGGGAGAGAGGGATTAAAAGGGGATTCAGGTGCTCACCCTCAGACTGGTGTCTGGTCATGGGTATCAGCAATTCTGACTCTGAAGGTGTTCAGAGTAGGCTGGCTGGGAGCCCGGTAGGAGACAGCCAAAGGAAGAGGCCATGTAGTTGCCCAAATGCCAACAAAATAATTCACTGGTCGCCTCTTGAGGTGCTCTTTACTGTCGGACAGGAAGGAAACCTGGGGTTCACGTGGACCTCAGTAGCTTGTGTGTTTCTTGAGCCATACCCTTCACTCTCCCCTTATTTTCTCCTGTGCCTTTGATTCATGGTCTTGGGTCTGGCCTAGTAGAGCAAGTGTAATTCCTCTTCCACGTGGCAGGTGTTCTCAGAGAGCCTTCGTGCTAGCATGCCTTCCTCGGGTGCACATCCCTCTTCCTTCAGCCATTCCTCATGGGGCTTATTTTTGAACCACTTTGCCAATCTGTTGGTCACCTTCCATCAGACACACTTCACCTGTAGCGACCTTCCTAAAATATCATGGATCGCAGCTGGCTGTCACCTTGAATACAGAGACAAAAAGGCCTTAGAAGAGGATACAAATTCTTTTACATTTATATTTCTCATTATGAAAGGTCATATGTACTCGTAGAAGAATATGGAAAAACACAGAAAAGTAGAAGGAAGAAAATTTAAATTTCTGTAATACCGTGTTTCCCCAAAAATAAGACCTACCCTCAAAATAAACCCTAGCAGGATTTCTATGCATTTGTTAAATATAAGCCCTCCCCTGATAATAAGACCTAGTGATGGGGGTGGCTATGCAGCACATCTGCATAGCCACGCCCTTCATTTCAGGGTGGAGCAGTAAGGAAGACTGGAATACCTTTTGTCTGCCACAGCTCCTTTCTCCAGCCATTGGCACTTGCGCGAGTACATGTGTGGTAACTGAGGTCGTAGGCATCTTATTGCACATGTGCAACCAGCTAGGGGAAAGGAGTTCACGCATCACTAGTGCCAGCCCTACCAACAAGGTCGGCTCCCCCTGTCAGGTTCCAGAAGAAGATGACTTAACTTTATTTGAATAAATGTATATTGTTGTATTATACTTAATAAAGATAACACATCCCCTGAAAATAAGCCCTAGTGTGTCTTCTTGAGAAAAAGTAAATATAAGACAGTGTCTTATTTTCGGGGAAACACGGTACTGCTACCCACAGATAATGAGCTTAAATTTTGGTTTCCTTTCTCCTGACACTTTCTATGTGTATATGCTGTTATTTTAAATGTTGGTAGAGATAGGCTACTTGCTTTTATATTCAACTTTTTCATGTCATCAAAAGTTCTCACCACCATTATTCTATTAATCATTTCCCAATGTAATACATGATTTCTAGGTTTTGCCTTTATAGATAACATGCACTTGCACATAAATAACAGCATTGCAGCACATCTGTTTTGCTTCTCTCATCTTCTTAGGATAGATTTTCTGTGTTCTCTTTTTTATTGTTGGGGATTTGCTCTTGATATATGTATGTGGCCAAATTGTCCTCCAGAAGGGACCTACCCATTCTATCTGAACCCCCAAACAGGGATAGGTGAAATTTGTTCATTTCAGTGTGCCCTCACTCATTCCAGAAGTGTATGATAAATAGAGATAAGCCCCAAATACGAGGAGGGCAGCTGTGGTGGGATACAACTAATTCAAACAGGTAACATTTTTGAGCACTTACTTGTGTGCCAAGCATTTGCTAAACAATTATCATTATCGTTTTTTTACTGAGACAGGGTCTCACCCTGTCACCTAGGCTGGAGTGCAGTGGTGGTGTCACAACTCACTGCAACAACAGACTCGTGGGCTCAAGTGATCTTGCCTCAGCCGCCCGAGTAGCTGGAACCACAGCTGCACATCATGAACTCTGGCTAATCTTTCTAATTTTTGTAGAGATGGGGGTCTTGCTATGTTGTCAGGCTTGAGCTCAGTCTTGAGCTCCTGGCCTCAAGCAGTCCTCCCTCCTTGGCCTCCCTGAGTGCTAGATTACAGGCATGGGCCACTGCACCCAGCCGTATCTCATATATATCAAGTACTTCTCATATCAACTCTACGTATCAGATGCTATAACAGATAAAGAACTAGACACAGTGACTTTCCAAAGGTCACAGAGATAGTTTAATAGTGAAGATAATTTTGGTATAAGTAAAATAATAATTGGCCAAAAGAGGGTTTAATTCTAGTTTTTTTAAAAGAACATTTTTTTCTTCAAGTGTAACATACGTACAGAAAAGTGCATACATCTTTAAGGGTACTGCTTGATGGATTGCCCCAGTTGCCACCTCTGTAACTACCATCCAGATCAAGAAATGGAGTATTACCAACATCCTAGAAGTAAACCTCAAGGCCTCTTCTAATCAATATCCTCCTCCATGGAAGTAACAGGCCTCATTTCTCATAGACCATTTTCGCCTCATTTTGAACCTTAGGGAAATGAACTTGCAATTTCCCCTCCCTCCCTGCCTCCTTCCTTCCCCCTTTCCCCTTCCCTTCCTCCCTCCCTTCTTCCCTCTCTCCCTTCCTCCCTCCCTCCCTCCCTCCCTCCCTCCCTTCCTTCCTCCTTTCCTCTCTTCTTTCCTTCCCTCCTCCTTTCTTTCCCTTCCTTCCCTTCCTCTCCTTCCTTTCCTTACTCTCAATATTCTGATTAATCGGGAGATTAACTTGTGAACAGCAGCAATTTGTGCATTTTTCTTACTTGGGAGTGTTCCCATCATGTGACTATACCACAGTTTATCATTTTATTGTTTATTGTTGGGCATTTGTGTCATTTCTGGTTGGAGGCTATCCTGAATGGCACAATCAGGAATATTTTTATACAGCGAAAGACACATCAGGGCTCAGGCCTAGGCAATACTGTTATGTAATTCTGCATTTTTCCATGTCCGAAACATTTCTTTTAAAAAAATTGTGTATGTATGTGAGGGAGACCAAACACACACACACACACGCACATGCACACATGTGTGCGTGCCTGTGCAGAATGTAGTGATGCTGGGGACCCCAGGGACCTGTCACAAATGTGCCACACATGGGGATTTGAAAGGGCTACAAATCCTTCACACAAGAGAATGTGACTGCAGCCTCTTGGAGGGATGATTGCTCCAGTGAGTAGGACATTAACTCTGCTGTTGGCAGCCGCCAACAGGAGCTGCTTTGGGAGGAAGCCTGTTTCTGTAACTTAATTATGAATTTTAGGAATCAAATCGTGATCCTCTCCAAACTGCTGTGCTGAATGCAAGGACACCTCTGGGGTGTCCCCCAGGTCTTTCAGGTATACTGAAGAGGAAGGAGTGGGGGACTGTGTCTCTCTGTGGCCTCTGTGAGGGAAGTAAATCTCTAGACCAAGAGTCTGGGTCTCCAAAGATTTGGGTCCAAAGTCTTGTCAGTTTTCCTAGACATTTACATCTGAACTTGGAAGATTTTTTTTTTTTTTTGAGACAGCCTCAAGCTGTCCCCCTGGGTAGAGTGCCATGGCATTACAGCTCACAGCAACCTCCAACTCCTGGGCTCAAGCGAGTCTCTTGCCTCCGCCTCCCAAGTAGCTGGGACCACAGGTGCCCGCCACAACGCCCGGCTATTTTTTTGGTTGCAGC
>CAUYTI010062193.1:0-21561 GCA_963575145.1 Galago senegalensis
TCTTAACACAATAACTAAGAAAAAGACATGAAGGCTATGTTAACCAGTTGGATGAAAGTATTTCAAATTGTATACAGAAACAGTACACTGTACCCCATGATAGTATTAATGTACACTGCTATGATTTAATAAAAAAAAAAAAGAAAGAAAAGAAAATATGCACAAGAGACTATAAAAAAATAAAATAAAATAAACTTTTTTTGTTTGTTTTTGAGACAGAGTCTCAAACTATGACCCTGGGTAGAGTGCTGTGGTGTCAGAGCTCACAGCAACCTCCAACTTTTAGGGCTTAAGCCATTCTCTTGTCTCAGCCTCCCAAGTAGCTGGGACCACAAGTGCCTGCCACAACGCCCGGCTATTTTTTGGTGGTAGTTGTCATTGTTGTTTTGCAGGCTCAGGTTGGATTCAAACCCAGCAGCTCCAGTGTATGTGGCTGGCACCCTAGTGGCTGAGCTACAGGGGCTGAGCCCTACCTCCCTTTTAGCACTGGGCTTCATTCTTTCTTGAATTAGTTTTCCTATCTGTCTTCCCATTACTACTTCCTCTTTTTAAGAGCAGACATTCTGTTAGTCATCTTTCATCTTTTATTCTACCTTCTTCCAGTGGGGGCTAGCATTACTACTGGCTTGTAATGTGATCTTGGGCAATTAATTTAACCTTTTAGAGCTTGATTCATATGATCTATAAAATGGATTATTGTGAGGATTAAGTGCTATCAAGCGAGCATTCCTCATCTGGAAGTTCAAACTCTGAAATGCTCAAAATCCAAAACTCAAAAGTGCTGACATGTGCTGAAAGAAAATGCTCTTTGAAGCATTTGAATATCGTATTTCCAAATAAGGATGTTGAATGGTAAGTGTAATGCAAACATTCCAAAATCCAAAAAAATATGAAATCTATAACACTTCTGGTCCCGAGCATTTCAGACAAGGAATACTCAACCTGTTATTATATTAATTGTAATTATTATCATCTTCCAGGATGTTATTACATAAGATAATTTTTGGAAATTTCTTTTGAGAAGTAGAAGTTCCATTTGGCATGTAATATAAGGCTCTACTAAACAATAATTGCTATACATGTCGAGGATTAGACAGTCAAGTGCTTTACAAGTGTTATCCCATTTAATCCTCCCAAGAACCTTGGGAGGTTGGAACTCTTCTGCTTAGGGATGAGAGAACTGAGGCACAAAAGATTAAGTAACTTTTCCAAGTACACACAGGTAATAATTGGCAGAGCTGGGATTTGAAACCTGCTGTTGGCTAGCCCCAGAGTTTCTGCTCTGAACCACTCTCCTATGTTATGCTATAACTAAGTTTGGACTTGCATGCCAGGTCAACTAATTAATAATTATGTGACCTTAGGGAAAGCTTAAAAATTCCTCTAATTTTAATCACTGTAAAATGATATAAAACTAATAACTTAATTCATTTATTCGACAAATATTTATTGAGCTCCTACCATTTGCTATATGTTAAGGACACTGCAATATCATGATAATTAAATTCATGTATTGTACTTGGCATACTGCCAGGCACATATTTAATGAAAATTTTTAATTAATAACAATAACTCAATCAGACATACTTCCCATTACTTGGCTAGAGATTATGTTCTAGGTTATCTACATATAGCTGTTTTCTACTGATCCCTTGACTGGATCTGAAATACTTTGGTGCCACTGATACATAGGATATTGCTTCACTATCTTATCAAAAATAAATAAAACAAAAATACAAGTATCTCTCAGAGCTAAACAGAGAAAAAGCTCTTAGTGGCTACTTTTAAGTGGATCTGATATATAGTAAAGGCCAAGTGGAGAATCTTTTTCTTGTATCAACCTCCTCTTCTCAAGTATGGAGAACACCAAAGGCAAGGAGTGGAAGTCCACAGACAAGGCCAGAGAAGAAGGTGGGAATTACAGATTTGACCGAGCACCAGCACAAACTTGTTTCAGAGGCTCAGCAGGCTGCGAGTCATCTGAGTGCACCTGCTGTGCCAGGAACCTCAGCAAAGGGGACCAAAAGAAAAACATCTGTCAAGGGCAACAAGGAGTTCTGCCCCCCAAAGAAACCAGAACATAGTGACATTCCAAAACCTCAGAAGAAGGTGCCGATTCCTCCATTACCCGATGAACTGCCACCAGTTAATCTGCTTCCCTGGGACACTGTATGGGCCTGGTGCCAGCAATTAGGCCTGAGCACTGGAGGCCAGAAACTGGATGTAGATAAGCGACTGTGCGCATGTGCTTTTCCAAATCAAAAGGATATTCCCAGCACAGCAAAAGAGGCCAAGATCCGGAAATCACTAAAAAGAAAGTCAAATGTGGACAAGAAAGAAATGTCCCTCAAGGGTTCTGAGCAAAGGATGTGTTCCTAGGGGACTGATCCTCCTGCAGTAGTTCTTGCTCCTGGATTAGGTTGCCCCCCATCCCCGATGAAGGGGGTTGCCTGTCTTGGAGTCTGCCTCTCTTCATGAGGGAGTTAATATAGCTGTGACCACTTCTGCCCCAGAGGCTTTGTTGGCCTCCTGGGCCAGACTTGCAGCAAGGGCCAGATCATCCACAGAGACAGTGGAATCTCTGCAGAAGGACTGTGATGTCAGGTGGTATGTGGCCCATGGGAAGAGTCTCCCTGCAGACACAGAAGTTTGGGTTCACTTCCATTTCATGTAGGACAAGCCTGGGCTCCCGAAAAGCAGGAAGGGAAAGTGAGCACACTCTTCTGCTTCCTGCCTGCAATTTTCCACCCCCACACATCTCGAAGACAACATGTTGTGCCCCCAATGCGTTCACAGGAACAAGGTCTTAATAAAAAGTCTCTGGTGGGAATGAAGTACTGAAAATAGGATACATACATTTATGATTGGAATTGATGGCAGAAATGCTCGACAGTCAATCCATGGCGCTACTGACAGCTGAACTCTGGTCCCTCTTCACATGTGCTCACAGCTGTGCAAACTGGTGGGTTGCAGATGTTACCCTCAGAGTCCCAGTGGGACATGTTGTTCCATGGGTTAGAATGGAGCAACTTACTTACGTTAAAAAGGAAAAACATTTCACAAATTAGTAGGAAGAAAAAGTCATTCATATTCAAGATCTTCTTAATATCCCGAGACTTCTGTGGTTTGACTCAAGGATAAAAACAATAGACACTTTGACAGAAGGGAATTTTCTCTTCTCCTATGAAGATATAAAAAAGAAGAAGAAGTGGTGGAGCTGGAAAGTTTGAACTGGAAGAACTAGAACTAGAAGAAGTGGTGGAGTTGGAAAGCAACAGTCATTTTATAGACTCAATAGGTATGGGCAGGAATCCTCAGTAAATGTTAAAGCAAGAGAGGAAAGCCCATTGGGAAAGATACGTTTATGGTCTCACAGTGGTGTTCCCTTCAAAGTCCATTGGTTGTTAGAATTTTTCATAATAATAATTAGTACACGGTTTTTAAAAAATGTATTTCTCTGACTCTAAGAATTTTTTCAGAATAAAAAAGTCCCAAATAATGGTTGGGGCAGGGGAAATGTAGTAGTGGAAATAGCAGTGGGGAAGAGGAAGTAGGAAGTTCTTACTCTGGGCCAAATAGTGTGCTAAATACTTTATGTACAACACATGTATTATTTCATTTAATCCCCCAAACAACCTTGTGGCTGTATTATTTTTCCTTTTCATAATAGCCTGCCCAAAGGGATAGGAGCCCATAAACCCAAGAGCTGCCATGATGGAAGCATCATGTGAGCCCCCAGGCAGTAGGGCATTCAGGGAATTAAACCAAAGCAGGCTGGGTATGGGTCTTGAGGACATTATGAGGGACACACCATGCTAACATCAGAATGGAAAAATCATCGGCTTCAGAGTTTTGCTGAGAGCCTCCTCGTAAATATCATTGCTGATCAGAGAGGGCTGATTTTGAGTCAACTCTTCTGAAATTATGTGCCTGGAAAGAAGAAAATTTCCACTCAACCCTGCCTTGCTGGTTGCAGCTCAGCAAGCCAGAAGAGGGTTTGGGCCTTATCATCTGATGCCAGCATTTTCTTATCCACTTATAAGACTTAAATTAACATTCACTTATGAAGCTTATTTTTCTGGAGTGATGAGGTAATAAAGATAATGGACAGTTTCGAATAATACGAAGTTCTGAACTTCCTAAAGGACCAGCCTTAGTAGTCTCCATCAAATGGCAATGTTCCCAATGATGCTTCTACAGGGCGACTGATAGAACTGCCATGCATCCCATAATAATCCTCTCCTCTTCAACTATATAGTAGAACATCACAACCATGTATTTCCCAAATGGGACTTCCACTGCATATCCAATTAAAGAGTTATCGTTCTACTGTCTCTCTGGAGAAATGACACAGAGTTTTTGTTTTTAAGGGTTCTTTTGGCCACTTAAACTACCTTTGATAATGAGATCAAAAGTCTTTTTATTAAGTAAAAACATAGTTGTAAATTGCACAGAGAGCTTCTCTCAGCCAAATGCTTCTCTTCCATAAAGTGAATGTGACAAAGATCATTGATAAATAAAAGAACAGTTGCCTTTTCCTCCAACGTGGCTCCTTCCAACGCTGAGGGAGTAGTGCCCTCTAGTCGTTCATTTGAGAAACATTACCCTGTCGGTACCTTAGATCCAGCAGTTAGATCTTGCAGTATCTGAGCGACTGAAGTGGATAATTTGACAGTAGTTTTGTCTTTTCTGAACTATTAGGATTCTACTGAAGTTTCACCTAACGTGTGCACTGATTTTTTGAGTACCCGTCATGGTTAGGTACCCTATTGAGGACATTACTAATAACTTTTTCTTTTTCAAATTCATATGAGGGTACAGATTTTTAGGTTACGTTGTTTTCACTTCTAAGGTAAAGTTCAAGACATTACCAATATCGTTTAAAACCTCATTCCTTGTGAGTATCAAACTGCATGTGTTCCTTTCACTTGTCCTCCAAGTCTCTCGCGTGCCAGTGTTTAGAGATCGGAATACATACAGGGTCCAGATAATCCTACAAGCTGAACAACATCTCAGTTGCCAAAGGTGGTCACAAAATGGAAGAATGTCCAGAAACCTAGTGAGTCCACTATGCATAAGCTGATGAAGTTCTGACCATTTTTGTACTGGAAAGCACCACAGTTTCTAGTGACAACCAATAGATTTGCAGGATTAAATAACACTAGAAGCAAATTAATTAGATTGAATAAACAAAAGAAAAATATTGGAGTTGACAATTCCATTTTTATTAGTGAAAAGAATGTTCAAGTCAGTCTTATCACTAAAATCTCCAAAAGATAACATGTACATTACAAATGCCTTTGAAATTGGAAGGTGTGTTTTCTGTTCTCTGTGTGGCTGATATGCTATTTCAAATCCTGTAAAAGCAATACATAGTTTTTTTTGACAAATACACCCATGTGTTGTGCACAGCTTGATTTATGTAAACTCATTTCAAATGCTACTGCAGAATTCCTCCTGAACAGCTGAAAAATGTCTGCCTAAAGTGATAAAAATACACGGGTGTAGAAAGATGCGCTTTTAAGAAGGGATTTTTAGGTAATACAGATTTGTAACTTCATTTCACAAAATATTCTTTTAAAAAAACTGATAGAAGTCTTGTTTTTTCTTTTTACATTTTTGTGTCAACTCAGATGTTTATCTAAGATGAGAATGAATCTGTTTTGCTAAAAGACTTTTTTGTGACATTAACTTAGCTCATGTAGAATTGGTAAGTGGGGAATGATGTTCGTATAACATATAGCAACCTTAACTGTTCCCTCTTTTTTCTTCCATCAATCTGCACCTTCAGGCTCACTCACACACTGTATTTTTTTGTAGTATTTTCTCTATTATGAATTCAACTTGTCTTTCTAATTATATTTTATATTTAATCATGCTTAATATTTACTAGAATGGTTATTGGTTTTGTTAGTGCTCTCCTTACATACTGAGTAGGTCTTTCCTGACTCTTTTTCATAAACCCTGACATTTTTAGTGTGTGATTTTTGCAGACCACACGAGGACTGCATTTACCTCATTGCAGCAGGCACATCTATCCTCGCCCTCTGCTTATTAATTGCACTTATTGTTATTGAATTACTCTCTGAATTGCAGGCTCCCTTCATGAATCCAAGGTACACAGATTAAGATATCAATTGCCTACTGGATTCGTTTGTTTAATGTCACTTTCACATGATAATACCAGCCCATGTGCACATTATATCGGCCCATTAAAAAGTAACCTTTCTATCTTTGTTTCCAGGCAATTGCTAAAAATATTTTCACAACATAAAAAAAGCACTTAATAAAGATTTGACATGCTTCTTCCACTGAAGCTTGTTTTTATATTTAAAAATCTCCAGTATACAGTTTAGATACATTTAGGAAATTGATTTTTACTCCCCCCCCCACATACACACATAATAACACACACTCACTCCCAGGCCTCCTTTAAGTAATTTGTGGTTTGTATTTAAATTTTACTTTGAACATGGTCTGAAATCTTAAATTTTATCCATTCAAATTGCAGTGAATCAAGATGTTTAATTATGGTATAATCAAGATTCCGAGAGATGAACTCGTCCATTCAAAAATCTCTTTTCACATATTAGCCAGTTGACTCAGAAGAATGTAGAGATTTTTCCAGGAAGATGTCTTTCATTTGATTTTTGTGAAGATATAGACATATCTACCTTTTTTTTTTTACAGGAAAAACAATTTCTAATACTTCTTCCATATAACTGTGTTACCGGTGTCAGCATGAATGATTTTTTAGAGTACTAGTGGTAAGCATGTAGTACAGTTTTCAAAAGATCTGTGCTCCAAGATCAAGTCAGAATTTTTCCTAAATAAGCCAAGCATTGCACTGGGCACTAGTAGAGGAAAGCTGAGCCAAGTTCTGTTTTTAAGGAGAAACAGAAGATGACAGTATCGACATTTCACCATGTTCTCTCACGAAGATGTGCACAGTGTCGTAGGACAGGGCAGAGGTGGTGACAACCTCAGAGAGTCAGAGAGGGGACGCTTTAACCTGCACAATCAAAACAATGCCTCATTGAGTTACTTACTTTGTTTCTCCCTCTTTTGCTTCTCTGAAGTTTTTAAGTTTTTGTTTACTTGATTATAGAATAAATTTTTTTTTTTTTGCAGTTTTTGGCTGGGGCTGTGTTTGAACCCGCCACCTCCAGCATATGGGGCCGGTGCCCTACTCCTTTGAGCCACAGGCGCCACCCTAGAATAATTTTTTTTTTTAAAGAATCCCTCAATAGGGTGATGGGAATATTCTGTCTAGGTCTTCATAGTAGAGTATACCAGATTCATCAAGCTGTATACATTACCACTGGTGCAATTTAACAAATATAAATTATACCTCAAATTTTAGTAAATCTATCAAAACTTAGGTGCTACTCACTATTTAAAATTCAGCTTCCTGGGGCAGCGCCTGTGGCTCAGTGAGTAGGACACCAGCCCCCTATACTGAGGGTGGTGGGTTCCAACATGGCCCCAGCCAAACTGCAACAACAACCAAAAAAAATAAGCCAGGCATTGTGGTGGGCACCTGTAGTCCCACCTACTTGGGAGGCTGAGGCAAGAGAATCCCCTAAGTGCAAGAGCTGGAGGTTGTCATGAGCTGTGATGTCAGAGCACTCTACAGAGGGCGACAAAGTGAGACTCTGTCTCTAAATAAAAAAAAAAAATTCAGCTTCTTTGATGACTAAGGCAACCATAAGTGCATTAGAGAAAAAAACCTGAAGAATGATCTCATTGCATAATAATAATTTTATTTTTTTATATTGTTTTCCAGCTGTAGGTCCAGATTTTTCAAGAACGCTCTTGAAAAGAGTAACTCTTGTGAAAGTGGGAGGTGAAGTTGTCATTGAGTGTAAGCCAAAAGCTTCTCCAAAGCCTGTCTACACCTGGAAGAAAGGAAGGGACGTATTAAGAGAAAACGAAAGGTACTATCCTGAAATAGTTTTAACATCAGTTAACCGTAACGATTTGTCGGTCTGTAGTTGACAGTTTGGGGGAGGCATGGCATGTGCTATCTGCCATTCCTTGATCAAAGGTTAATCCAAGGACTGAAGCTTTCTAAGGGCGGATGGTAAATTATTGGTCTTTATAGTCCTTCACGCTGGGACTCTACAAAGTACTCCCTCAGAGGGAGTTCACGTGTTCACTGTTGAAGATTGCTAGGGCTGCCTGAAGATGAGCAGCTAGAAATAGTCTACTTAATTTTAGTCTAAAATTTCACTGTAGATTTGCCCACTCTTCCCCATCCTACCTTTTTTTGCCACATACAAATAAAGCTGCTGCTTCTATGCTATGGCAACCCTTTGATTATTTGGCAATGGCTAATAGTCTCCTGCTAGTCTCTCCTTTTTTGAGTGTCTCTAATTTCAAAACTCGTTGTACATGTAGCAGATTATTCTGCTTGATTTTTGTTTATTTAAATCACGTCTTTTTCAGACAACACTTTTTTCTCTGTCCAAACTCTTTACCTGTGCATCCCCCATTATTCATGAGTTACGTTTGGAACACATGTTGTTTATATAATATAAATATATCTGAGCGACTTGAGGGTTTACATTAGAGAGCACCAAATGGCAGGTGTCTCTGAGACCTTTTCTTGGCTGTCACTCCTATAAAATATCCCCTACCTTTTTTCTGTAGTCTACTCAATCTGTTGCAAAATGGTAATTAGGCATGTTTCTGTTTGTCACCCGTAAGATGGGGTTTACCAGCTGTATACATAATGATTTTAATTGATGCTAAAGGTCAAGTACTCAACGATGCAATAGAGAAAGCCCATAAAACTGTGCGTGGATCTGCCCTTTACGCCTATACACCTTTGTATTTGCATATACAAATTAGATCATTTTGCTGATGATGTTGTCCTTTTTAATGGTTTTGTAAACAAACCTGATGTGGTTTATAGATAGTGTATTCACACAGATGTTAAAGTCATAACATACATCCTTTCCTATTTTTGGCATTTCCAAAAAACTGTGTAGGACACTGAATATTGGCATGGCGTTCAAATCTGGATCCAAATCTGAACATTTAGAGCATAATTTATTATTTTGCAGCATCCAACATCAGGGTCATCTCTTATTTTACCTCAGTGTTGCCCAAAATGTGGTATATGAGATTACTTTTAATAGTTGACATGGAACGTAATTGAAATATGACCAGTCTATACTACATACATTGCTTAAAATAAGGCTACATTTAAAATGTTGTCATTGAAACATCAAGAAAAAAGGTTAAAAAATAATACTAAGAATAAGAAAAATAGTAAAAGATATGTATGTCAAAAACTGTAAATGAATGAATTAGAGTAACAACACTGCAGGTTAATCAGAAGCTAAGCTGTGCTACTATAACAAACAGTGGTTTATAACAACAAAAAGGCTGGTGGCTCACACTTGTAATCCAGCACTCTGGAAGGCCAAGGCAGGATGATTGCCTAAGCTCAGGAGTTCAAGACCAGCCTCTGCAAAAGTAAGACCCTATCTCAACTAAAAATAGAAAAATTAGTCAGGCATTGTGGTGGGCACCTGTAGTCCCAGCAACTGGGGAGGCTGAAGCAAGAGGATTGCTTGAGTAAGTTTGAGGTTGCTGTGAGCTAGGCTGGCACCACAGCACTCTAGCGTGGGCCAACAGAGTGAGATTCTGTCTGGGCAGCGCCTGTGGCTCAAGGAGTAAGACACCGGCCCCATATGCCAGAGGTGGTGGGTTCAAACCCAGCCCAGGCCAAAAAAAAAAAAACAAAAAAACGTGCAGAGTGAGATTCTGCCTCAAAAAAAAAAAAAAATGGAAAGGAAAGAAACAGAAAAGAAAAAACAACAAAAGGCAATTTCTCACTCACACTTTGCACAGGTCAGGAATCTGCTCGTGGCTCTCTCCCTGCTAAAGGGCTCCCCTGTTGGAGCAGCACACTCTGTCTGGAATGTGGCCTTTGCAGAAGGAAAACAGCCAAACACGCATGGACTTTTAAACTATTGCTGCAACCCTTCACTTTCACTCAATTTCCCCAAATACTCACGTGGCCCTGCAACCTCGCAGAGAAGTGCAGTCTTACTTTGAACAGCATTCATGACTGCTGAACTGTTGTTACAAGCTAATTAAATTCCCTTTGGGAAAAATAGTATATCAATATCAAGAATTCAATATGATAAGTGAATTTAATTGATCATTTCCACCACTTGACTTACCACAAAGCCTATCTCTACCCCTTCCTTTTCCTTCCTTCCATGCCTGATTTGATTAATAGGGTTCGAATATGCTTCACCATTTATTTTGGGAGGAAAAATATATTTGAACCAAGGAAACTCCCCATCATTATCCAATTCCTGCTATTTACCACCTCCGCCTTCAGCATCACCAGGCTCGTCCCAAACTATCAATATTAGCACTTCCTTCTCCACATGGGTGCTGTGTTCTCACCCTGCTGCTCCTCCCTCGGCCTCCCTCAGAATATATTAATCAGATCCCTGGTTTGGACAGTGTGACTGCATTCAGGAACTGGCCAGGTACAGCATAAAGGGGAATGGCCGAGACTTTGGGGTGTGCACCATGCTCACCGCCTGACCGAATGGAGCTGCAGGTCAGGTACCTCCTTCTCTATTTTAAGAGAAACTAGAAATAGGGCGTTTAATTTGAGCTTGCAACTTTTATATATCAATAACTTAGTTTTTATTTCTATTTTAAGGTAAGTACAATACGGACCATATGTTCGTAGACCAAGGGAAAGGATGCAGAAAAAAGATGATAATTATTGTTATGTGACGTCTCTAAAGAGAGAAAATGATCTTCAGCTAGCTCAGATTAGTAAGGCAAGCGAGAGATTTATCCGGGATATATAGAAAGAATGCTCACTGTCAATGTTTATTTTTAAAAATTAACTTGGTGCTGAAAGGGGTAAGTTTAGTTGTCTGGAAAAATTCACTCAGACAAAATATTTTACTAATCACTAAAGCTGAGACGTGAGTGAAACGCTACTCTAGTTAATATTGTGTAAATAAAATGTCTCATTCTTACCCATGCTTGAGAATCTCTTTCTTCCCTTTTCAACTTTAATTGGCTAATTCATTATGTCAAGCTAATGGATGATAACCAGGTAGAGCTATGCCACCAAGTATTGCCAAAAAGAATCTCAGACCTATGGCCTGCAAGACACAGCCGTGGTCTTAGAACAGCTTTTGTTAAACTAGCCAGTTCCAATTTCATTCAATGAACAGAGCATTCATGGGGTGCCGGCCTCTGCCTGGCCCTGGAGATAGAACACGGAGATGGAAATGCAGCCCTCAGGGTGCTCATTAGACTAGCACAGGGACCCAGTAGCAAAATAACAATCTAAGTTTTGAACAATCCCGAGTCATACGTTATAAAGCGGATACCTTGTGAAGGAACAGTAGAAAATGTGGGGCAGTGGTAGACACAGAGGCCTTGTACTTTATATCTGTAGAGTTTAGACTTGAATCAGAAGATCCAGAACAGAATTGAAGGGTTTTATACAAGGGAGGGCCCAGTTCTGTGCATGCTGCAGGAAGATTGCTGTGCCCACAATGTGGAGAAACAGTGTGGAGCAAGATTGGGGTGCGGGGAGGCCAATGCAGGCAACGTCTCCTGACAGCAGAGGAGGAAAGACAGGTGCACAGGCTGTTAAAGGGTGGGATTCAAAACACTTACTGTCATGGAAAGTAGGATTGAAAAGAGGAGGGGGATACAAAGAAAGTGACTCCTAGAACTCCTGCTTGAGGAGCTGTTCCATGATCCTGCCATTTGCCACAGGACTGGACCAAGAAAGCAATTTTGAGGGGAAAATAAGGAGGTTCATGTTAACAGGTTGACTTTGAGGTACCTGCAAGTGACGATGTTTCTCCAATGGAGATTCCTACTCAAATGTCACCTCAGTGAAACCTTTCCCTCCAAACCATTTCAAAATTTTGTCCCAGCCTTCTTCCCTAACTTACATTTGTCATAGTATTAGGCGTCATGCAACATAGCACATATTTATTTTTAAATTTTATTAATCTGTCTTCCCCTGCCTTCACTCATTCACACGTTAGTGCATGTGTGTCTGTGCGTGTGTGTTTGGCTTAAATTATACAAATTTAGATTCTTATAATTCTACGGGTCAAAATCCTGGGACGGGTCTCACTGGGCTACAATCAAGGTTTTAGCAAAAAGTACATCCCTGGCTCAGGGGCCTGTGGCTCAAGTGGCTAAGGCACCAGCCACATACGCCTGAGGTGGTGGGTTTGAATCCAGCCCAGGCCCACCAAACAACAATGACAGCTGCCACCAAAAAATAGCCAGGCATTGTGGCAGTCACCTGTAGTCCCAGCTACTTGGGAGGCTGAGGCAAGGGACTTGCTTGAGCCCAGGAGTTGGATGTTGCTGTGAGCTGTGATGCCACAGCACTCTACCCAGAGGGACAGCTTGAGACTCTGTCTCAAAAAAAAAAAAAAAAGTACATCTTTTTTAGAAGCTCTGGGGAAAAAATCTTATTACAGTGTCCAGAAATCACCTCTCTTCCTCAGCTGCTGGGCCCTTCCCGTCATCCTCAATGCTAGTACGGGCAAGTCCTCTTCTTCTGCCTTCCTCTTCCATTTCAAAGGACTCTTTTGATTTCATTTGGCCTTCTGTGAGGGTTTTGTTCTACTCTGTACCAAAAACATCTAGGTCACTGGCTGGCATAGAGTTAAGTGCTGTATGGTGTCGAATAGGGAGTTGAAAATGTGGGTCTGAGTTCAGGAGTGGAGAGAGAGATCTAAACAGTATCAGTAGACAAGAACCCATGGAGTGCTTAAGTCCATCCAGACAGCGATTGTAGTATGAGAATATTTATGGCTCACAAGAAGAATCCCTGAGCAAAGCCATGTTCAAAAACTGGGCAGAAGCCAAGCCTGCTGGGAGGTTTGAAGAAGGAAACTCAGGACATGGGAGAATATAAAAAACAGAAGCTAAGGGACAGAAAGATCCAAGAAGGAGCAAGTGCTAGGTGCTTCCGAGAGGTCCAAAGAAATAGTGGTGCAAGGGCACCTGCTGGAACCTTCGCATTACCTTGGCCAGGGCACTTTTTGGCCACTGTGGACCTGCATAAGCATCCGCATTCTTAGTAATGTCTTGCCAGATTGAAATATATATTTAGGTTTGTCTGACCACTGCAGCATAATCAGATAAAGTCTAGCCTTCTGCGAAAATAACTGAGGAATAAAATTCATGTTCATGCGTCTTGTCTAGAGACTTTGAAGTCTGCCTCCAAGGTGAAATTAGATCATGCCCCTAATTTGCCTCTCCTCCCAGAGGCTTTGGGAAGAGTTGAAATTCATGTAAGACATGGAAGGAAATCCCAGCACAGGGCTGCGAAACTCGGTGTTGTATGTAAGGTGTGAAGCCCAGCTCTAAACACACCGGCCGTCTGGGAGGCAGAGCAAATGTGATGGCAGGTATTTGCCCAGAAGGCCTATCGAATCTGGTGTGGAAAGGAAAGTTTATTGCTTCAGGCATTCTGCTTCTCTTCTGGAGGCAGGGTATCTATATATGTGCTCTTAATGAGAAACCTGCCCTCAGGATATCTCTTACAGTTGCTGCAGAGCTATACAGCTCTGTTATTAGCAATTCTGCCCTGGGGAACAATTATGTTATTGCAATAATTAGAGGCAGTTCATCTCCATAATAATGGAAATCCTGCCTTGGAGGCAAAACAACATCAAAGCAACACGAGCATCATTGCTCTAGTTAGACTCTGTTGCCTTGCTTATTGGTAGTACTATATCATTTTAATTTTGCATGTGCAGTTATGGAAGTAGAGCTTATCCTGCTCTCCAAATTCAGACCTAGAGCTTCCTCCCATTACCTCTGTTTTTTCTCTCCTAGAGCCATGGATAACAGTTACAGCTTTATGCTCTCCTCAAGTGCAGCTGCAAAAGAGTTTAAGGAGATTTGTTTTAAAATGTTTGCCACAATCCACAAATCCACAGACCCAGGCCTCAGGGAGACCCCTGAACTTATTCTCAGCCACAAACCTTTTCCTACTTCATTATAGTAGAAAATTAAGGCCTGATGCTTACGTTCACAAGCCCATCCTAGAAAAAGTGCTACCTACCTCATTGCTGACTACCACTAAGGTCACCTCTGAAGTATTCAGCTTGGGAAGCTGTGCACTGACTGACACCGGCACCTAGTCCAGCTTTCAAAGAAATTTTGAAATTCCTTTTCTAGAATGGCCATCAGAGCTGTTGCTTCATTAACCCTGATGTCCTGAATGTAGTCAAGTTGTCTTTTTTTCAATATTGTCTTTATCTTCAGGTAAAGAAAAAAGTCACTGGGGGCCAGAAAAGGTAAATAGGGAGGGTGTTCTTATACCGTTATTTGTTTATTGGCTAAAAACTCCCTCAGAAAGTGCCGGGTGAGCTGGTGCATTGTCCTGATGCAAGAGCCATGAGTTGTTGGTGAAAACTTCAGGTCACTTTTCGCTAACTTTTTCATGTAGCCTTTTCAACATTTACAAACTTGGTTAAGTGCTTGTTCAGTTGGTACAAATTAATAACCGAAAAAGTTTAGTGACATCATTTTGACTATTGATTTGGACTGATGGAAATTTTTTGTCATGGAGAATTGGCTGATTTCCATTGTACACTTTGATTCAGGGTCATATTGGTACAATGTCTCATCACCACTAATAATGTGGCCCAGAACGGCATCTTGCTTCTCCAAAAGGTCTTGGAAAATTTCAACTCTCCTTGGCTTTTGTTCCTCGGTGAGCTCCTTTTGATCAATTTTTTTTTTTTTTATTTGCAGTTTTTGGCCAGGCCTAGGTTTGAAGTTGCAACCTCGGCATATGGGGCCAGCACCCTACTCCATTGAGCCACAGGCACCACCCCTCCTTTTGATCTATTTTTGCACACACTTTTTCAGTCCAAGATTTTCAGTCATGATTTTCTTAACTATTAATCTGTTGAAATTTCCTTGATCTACTGTTTCCCACCAGCAGCCAATGATTTTGACCCACATCGTACACTGTGTTGTATCATAGTCAGGGTTAAAATTATGACCAGGTAGCTACCACCTGATACTGGCCTGACTGCTAATTCTATTTATGGTCATAGCAGAGCATTAGTTATACCTCAGGATATATATAAAAACATATACATATAATTTGTATATGAAACTATTTATTAAAAATTTCCCTAATTTAAAGGCAACACTTGACCTCCCCAAAAAAGAGAGTCTTTTGGAACCCCTGCCATAGTAACCTTCTCTGCAAGTCAGTTCTCTGCCATTCTGCTAGTTTTCAGCCCTTATTCTCTCCTATATAAACTTAGCAATTATTAAATCATCTTCTTACCTAGTTTCCTTGGAATGTACCCTCACCCAAAGCATCTACAAGATGAAACTTCCTACATCACACCGCTGATTAATTTGATGTAAGGTATGTACCTTATATTATCTCCTCTGTACAAGATGCATTTGAGATCACAAACATAATTGAAACCAAAATTTTACAGGTGTCATTAAAAAGGACATAACAATTTTACTGTGGTTTAGAGGACAGAGACTTTTCATCTTATTATAGTTGTAAACTTTATCTTTATAGGTATAATGATTTAATTAATGTTGAGTTTCAGTATTCTGACCAACCAACCAAAATCATCTGATTCCTGGAGGGGATCGGCGGAGAAGGTAGTGATGAGATATCTAGGTGCCAGGACCAGCAGGAAAGAAATATATCTGAAAGAAAGTAGTTTGAGCAGGGAGAGATAAGGCTGGGAAATTTCTCACAGTCAAGTTGAGAAAAGCATTGCATGGCAAGTTGAGGAGTCTGCACTTTGCTGGGGAACAACATGAGGAAGTGATTTTGTCATCAGTTTCTACACACACTTTCAAGTTGTTTTCCTGCCCTTGATTCCTCGAGCTCAGTGTGTGTGCCCAGATAGTACGCACACATCTGCCCTCACTGTGCACCCACCAAGGAAATCACCTGATGGAGTGTCTCTCCATCCCTAAGGAAGAGATCCAGTAGTAGTTCCCAAATTTAGATCTGTAGACCAGGATCAAAATCACTGCTGCAAAATCAAATGATGTTTGTTTTAAAAGGCAGAATCCACTCCTTATCCCAGAGTGCCTTCTCGGGGATTCTGAGGTGGGACCCAGGAATCTGAATAGTTTTTAAGTTTCCCAAATGATTTGCCCCCACAGCTGGGTGTGAGAGTCTATCTGTGATTTCATATTGACCTTGGGATAGACACAGAATCTCTTCTGTGACAATAAGACTACACAGGTCAGGCACCTGCCTCCCTATTCTGCCTTCTCTCTGACTTCACTCAACTTCACCCTTGGTTCTTGAGCCACATGGACCTTCTTTCAGTTCTTCAGATGACCTTATTCCTCTTGCCACAAGCTCTTGGACAGGCTGTGCTCTCTGCCTGAAATGCTCTTTTCCAGGGCTCAACACCATGGAGCTCTCAATCCAGTTCTAGACCTTCACCTCTGTTTGTACATTCTGCTAGTTGAGAATGGTTTGCATTTTTAAATCATAGGAAATAAGGAAGTAAATTAAAAGAAAAACAGCATTTTGTGACATGAAAAAATTATACGCATGTCAAATTTCAGTTGTCTGCAGATAAAGTTTTGTTGAACATAGGCATAGCCATTTGTTTACCAGTTGTCTAGGGCTGCCTTCACACTGCAAGGGCAGGGTTGACCAATTACAACAGCGCCTACCCAGATCACAAAGCCTATTTACTGCCTTGCCCTTTATAGAAAAGTGTGCTAACCCCTAGTCTAACCCATGGTACGTTTATGAAAATGTAGGGAATTGAAACATCTTCCCAGCAACATGACCCTTCCCCAGCTTGGGTTTCATTTGGTTTGGTTTATTGTGCCTTTTATTTGTCCTTTGTGACTTACACATTTGATTAATTGCCACTTCCAATGGGTCCATATAATGCAAAGCAAAAAGAAAGTAAATTTGGTTAGGGGTCTGAATTATCTCTCTTTTCTCTCTAGAGCAGTGGTTCTCATCTTATACTGGGTGGAGGGGGTACTTCTTTTCATGCCCCCGAAGCCTGAACTCTCTGGAGAGATCAGAGCTATGGGAGCTTTAATGGTGGGAGAAGAGAGAAAAGTAGATCCCTGATCATCTTCCCACATTTCTGAACAAATTAAATGCATGAAGTAAGGGGGAATCGTCAATCCTGGTTGAGGATCCCTAGTTTTATACAGACTATACAGACTATGTGGGGGTTTTATCTTAATTTTATGTTTCTAAAAATTTATAAAAAGGGCTAGTACAGTTGAAGGAGAAGGAAGATAGAAATCACACAAGACTTGCTTCCTAGAGTTGTATACAATTCTGCTGTGCTGACCATGTATACACACTTGAAACAATTTGGAAACCACCAGTGAGGCACAAATCAACGTAATACAGTCCAAGCAGAGTACAGAGCGGTGCTTAGGGAACATACTGGGAAGAGATTCTCAGAGTCAGGTAAAGTCTGCTAAAATTGGCCTCCAATAGGAAGTGAATGTAAGGGAGAAAGTGATCCACATGAAGAGGCAGAGGACAAAGGAGATCTGTCCATATTGGAGCCCAGGTACAAGCAAGACCAAGGGCAGACAGGAGCAAGCCATGTGCAAGAAATGAGGGTAAGCGGGGGCCCAGCCAGGTGGAAGACTTCCAGATCTCTCTCTCTCTCTCTCTCTCTTTTTTTTTTTTGAGACAAAGTCTCAAGCTATCTCCCTGGGTAGAGTTCTATGGCATCACAGCTCACAGCAACCTCAAACTCTTAGGCTTAAGTGATTCTCTTGCCTCAGCCTCCCAAGTAGCTGGGACTACAGGTGCCCACTACACTGCCTGGCTACTTTTTTGATGCAGTTGTCCTTGTTGTTTTAGCTGGCTCAGGTGGTGTTCGAACCCACCAGCCTTGGTGTACGTGGCTGGCACCCTGCACACTGAGCTATGGGTGCCGCCCAGATCTCTTGAGTGTAGATGGAAGAAATGAAAAAATAATCACCAATAAGGTACAAGTTTGACAAGAAGTGATTAGCATTATGAAATAAAATAAAATATGGAAATAAAACAATAATGACAGAAACAACGTAAGGTAGCTTAGCTGTGAGGAAGCTCAGGAATTTCTAGCCATTAAGTTGAAATGAAACTTTCATCTCTTTTTATGTCACTGGTGCATTTATGAATAAATTTTAGTCTCTGGGGCTATTTGGGAATTCAGGTTACTTATTACTTTAGCTCTTATGTGTATTTTTTGTTGTTTGTTTGGCTTATGGCCATCATTTTTATTTCTGTAAAAACATGCACTGACAACCTGTCATTTGTTAAAAATAATAATACTAGCTTTTTTTTTCTATCTTTACTGTTCACTTTGCTAAACACTTTATGTTATTAACTTCATCGTTTAGTTAAAGAAACCAACCCAAAAGAGGATATTTACTTTACCTAAAGTTGTAAAACTTGCTCATAGAGGCCTGGCATTCAAATCCAGGTCTCACTGATTCTCAAATTCATGCCTTTACCAGTTTTGCCTGATAATGGAACAAGCAAAACTTGTTGCTTCTCTCTACTGCAAAGAGAACCTGGAATCTGGTGGTGAGCTAAGAAACGTACTAGTAATAGCCAGGTCTTGTGGTGGGCACCTGTGGTTCCAGCTACTTGGGAGGCTGAGGTTGCATTTAAGCCCAAGAGTTTGAGATTGCTATGAGCTGTCATGCCATGACACTCTACCCAGGGCAACAGCTTGAGACTCTGTCTCAAAAAAAAAAAAAAAAGAAAGAAACGTATTAGTAAAAATGAAGTACCGCTTTCATTACCTCCCTTTTTGAACGGTGGAATGTTACTAGTGCCATACACAACAGTAGGATGATCGTGGGCCAGAGCAACTTTCACTGTTATTCACTTCGTATTTTTAATAATAAATTGGCAACCTTCTAATCCATCTGATCCATGGCTTTATAGTTTCCTGAGAGAGGAGGAGGAATGATGGTCTGCTTTGGGGGCTGGGTTACAGCCATCTAAGCCCCTTGGAGAAGAGGTAAATTAAGTCCTTGAACTACCTCAGCAGTGCCTTTGTTCAGAGAAAATAGCTCTGTATCATCAAATGGATTTAAGTGATCATGAAAATATTCAAACCAAAGCGGCACGTAATTAAGAGCAATTAGAACTGAAGTGATGTGACTGGATATTAAAACCAGACAGACAAGTGCTTTGTGCCTTCTCAGTAGAGACAAAGCAGATAATTTGGATGCCTCCTAACTTTGTCATCTCTGGAAATAAAATCTGCCAGCCTGCTTAGATGTGCTGATGCCGTGGCGATATTGAAGGTCTGCGATCATCTGCTGAGTTTGACCCCTGTATTTTTGTTACATCGTTTTTTGTCTTCATAGTTCAGGCACAGATATGCCAGAGTTAATTAGATCTCTACTAGTAAATATCCATCATCGTGTTTCTAAACCCTTTTGCCAAATGATCTAATTAGAATAACACTTGGCTTTCTATATAATTACAACATATGGCACCTAGAGGGTACATATAGTAGAATTATAGATTGCCTGATGAGAAATCCAGGTGGTAGGTAAGAGACTCTATTAAAGAGAGTTGCAGTGTATGTGCAGTGCGTGTGCCTGTGTTTTAATGTATGCAGTTTCACCAACAACTCCCCCCAGAATAAGTAATATTTTATAATTCAACTGTCCTTCCCGCATGAAACCACAAGATTATATAGAACAGGAGTTTTAAAATTTAAAAGAAGACAAATAATTTATGATATTAGCATAAATTATTTAACCTTCCATGCCTGCTGAAAATCTTCACGTGTACCTGTAGTAAGTCAGCAAGTCTGAAAGCTGCTCTGTGCAAGATGAATTATTTGATGAGGCACGTTCCTCCCTCCAAGCGAGATCACTTTTCCATATTACCAAATATATCATAACAAAGGTGGGACTGAGTCCTTCAACCGAAAAGAAAGCAGGATCTCTTCATCCTATTTATGATCTCTGGAAGTAGACCAACCAGTTTGTATAGTTGATGGATTCTGTAGTGGTTTGTTGAATTTGAAAGGCTTATCCTATATTGTGTCCTGGAGCCCACTTGGGATGCCTCAGAAGAACCTGCATGTCTATTCCCAGCCTCACGTTCAGCGATAGCTCATTGGTAGCTTGAAATTGTCCATAGTGAAGTATTTACACCACGGAAATTGGCTCACTTCTGGCATTTTTTCCATGGAGCCAGTTAACATTGACAGAACGCCCCTACTAAAGAGGCATACTCAGCGCAGAGTCAGCAATAGCAGCTTACAGTTCACAAGAGAGATCAGGGGAGAAACATGGTTTTCCAAATCATCTTCTTCGAAGTGATGACAGTACATGAAGTTCATTGAGAGAAAATGAAAAAAACAGAAAAGCTTTGGAAGACTCTTCTGAATTTTGTAATATCCATGAGGAAGAAAAAGAAATGCAAAAATTCTACAGAATGCGATGATGAGACCCAGGAAATTGAGTGCTGTGAAATTCCAGGGGTCAATAATGTCAATTGTCACCACAAAATGATAAAGGATGAGGACCACAAACTATATCCGTTTGGCCATAATGAATCAAAAGTGATCTTGACATTAGTGCTTTTGATAAGAGCAAAAGTTATTTTGGCTGCATGGTAAGCAGCTGGATGCAATAAATACTTTTTTCAGGCATTAAGTAATAAAAAGAGGAAGGTCAGATATACTGGGGCGGGGGGTGGGGCGGGGAGATGACGTATTGGGTGGAAAGGATCTCATTAGGGTAGAGAAGATCAGCAAATAGGTATAGCTTGAGGGAAATCAAAGTGTGTCAAAGAAGGAGTTAAAGATGTAAGGGAAGAGAGATGATTCTCAAGGGATGATTCTCAAGAGATGATTCTCATTTCACACAGCAGGATAATGGACCCCAAATCAATGACTGTGGGAGACGAGGAGGAACTGTCCTCTGGGACTATGGATCAGAAGAGGGGAGGAGTGAAGGCTCTGGGAAGTTAAGGGTGAAAGAAGGAATGAGGAATGTCCTCTAATATAACCTTGACCTCATTCTCAAGAAAATGAGAGACAAAGTGATCTTTTGAAAGTGTAGTCATGGGGGTGCTTGTGTGCATGAGAGAAAGGGAGGTCTGGACTGTCGCTTATGGTCCATGCGATAGAAATAACATTTGGATTGAGCTTTTTATATTTGCAGCTGCTTCCACACACATCGAATTTCCCCACATATTGACTTGGTCTGAAGGGTTTTATTCCAAAAGAGGTGGTTGGCTCCAAAAAGATGCATAAAGTTGTTATAGAAAAAAATGAAGCTGACTACTCTCAATACCAAGAAAAAAAAATGTTTTTCTCGGGTGAATGAGGTCTGTTCTGACTCAGAAGAAAAACAGTGTACTTTAAAATTTGTATTATTCTGGCTCAGCGCCTATAGCTCAACCGGCTAAGGCGCCAGCCACGTACACCTAAGGTGGCGGGTTCGAATCCCCAGCCCGGACCCGCCAAACAACAATGACGGCTGCAACCAAAAAATAGCCGGGCGTTGTGGCGGGCACCT
>CAUYTI010062194.1:0-27768 GCA_963575145.1 Galago senegalensis
GTGATCAAGACTGATTGGCTGGCTCAGCGCCTGTGGCTCAAGTGGCTAAGGCACCAGCCATGTACACCAGAGGTGGTGGGTTCGAATCCAGCCCGGGCCCGCCAAACAACAATGATGGCTGCAACCAAAAAAAAAAAAAAATAGCTGGGTGTTGTGGCGGGCGCCTGTGGTCCCAGCTACTTGGGAGGTGGAGGCAGGAGACTCGCTTGAGCCCAGGAGTTGGAGGTTGCTGTGAGCTGAGATGCCACAGCACTCTACTCAGGGGGACAGCTTGAGGCTCCTGTCTCAAAAAAAAAAAAAAGACTGGCCACAAAGCCAAAAAAATTTACTATCTGGCCCTTGGTTGGAAAAGTCTGCCAGTTGCTGGTATGGGCAGAAAGCGTGCCTTACCTCTCAGGGAGGAAACCAGCATGGCTTGGAGGTATTCAAAGCAGAACCCTGGGCACAGGCAGCATCCTTCTCAAAATAGGCCATGTAGTTCCCTCCAGCATCCTCAGGTTGGGCACATGGACCACCAGCATCACAGCCGGAGCAGGAGAGGCCAGACTGGGGTGGGGGTGGCCAGACTGCAGTTCCACTATTGCCTTAGGAAGTCCCCAGGTGCATTCGAGCTGTTGCAGGGACTACAAAGATGAGCACTTAGGGGCAGCTGACCTTGGGGTTTCATTTGCATCTCAGTGCCTCATGAAACACACATGCAGGGTGCTAAATGTACCTTTGCTGAATGTTTCTTAAATCAGAAAGGAACTGGCGACAGGTGGTGCCTGTGGCTCAAAGGAGTAGGGTGCCAGCCCCATATACCAGAGGTGGTGGGTTCAAACACAGCCCCGGCCAAAAAAAGAAAGGAAAGAAAGGAAAGGAAGGAAGGAGGGAAGGAAGGAGGGAAGGAAGGAAGGAAGGAAGGAAGGAAGGAAGGAAGGAAGGAAGGAAGGAAGGAAAAGAAAAGAAAAGAAAAGAAAAGAAAAGAAAAGAAAAGAAAAGAAAAGAAAAGAAAAAAAAAGAAAGAAAGAAAGAGGGAGGAGAGGGAAAGGAAGGAAGGAATTGGTGACACATGGTATAGAAACCAAGTTATATCACTGCCCCTGTCCACGGCAATGCCACCAAGGAGCCTGGATGTCCACAGCCCAGAACAATAATCCTCTCTCCCACTTGGAGACAGAGGCATCTTTTCTCGGCTGCTTTGGCAACCCCTATCAAAGGTGATGAGTATGATAATAAGGATTCTAGCTAACAGTTACTGGCTGCTTATCAAGTACCAGGCAATATTCTAGGTCCTATACACGGAGCAAATCATTCTAATTCTCTTAATAAGAAGTTCTACTTTAATCTCATTTTACAGATGAGGAAACTGAGGCACAGCTATACCACTTGCTTAGGAAGAAATAGCAAATACGTGGCAGAGTCAGAATTTGAAAATGGAATGATCCTTGTAGCTTAAAAAAAAAAAAGTGCACCGCTGGGATGAGGAGAAACGCTGGACAGCTGTTTTCTAACCCCTGAGTCCAGAGTGGTGCCCAGCGGAGAGAGGCTAGGTTTCGGAAGCAGGGTCAGCAGCAAAGGCTAGGGCGGGGAATCTTCTCCAGGGAGAAGGCTGGAGTTAAAGAACAGGAGAAGCTAGTTCTCAGGAGAGAGGGGACAGAGGTTCCCTAGGCAATGAAGCGGGAATAACTGCAGACACCTCTCTGCAGGCAGGTGCGGGTTGAGCCCCATAACTGGCTGTTTAGGGAAGCGCCGTCTCCTGGGAACACAGGCAGGGAGGCCTGGGCACACCGGTTCCTCATCTCCTGTGCCCTAGCACATGGGTGGAGCACGGACTGGGAGGCCAACCAGCTGTCCCCAGACTGACTGACCCACCCGGCCCCAGCCACCCAGCCTGGCCTCTGCACAATCCCCAGTGGCAGTGAAACCCGAGGACAGAGACACCCGGGCAGGTGGGAGGAATCGCTTTAATTGAGATCACAGACATCACGCAGATGTGCTCAGCTTCCGCCCCACCAAGAAGAAAAGTCCTTCGTTGTCAGCTGTGCTGGAAGAGTAGCTCTGAGCGACCACCTGGAACTGCTCGATGGAGAAGCCGGCCTCCCTGACGGCGGCCTCCACCGCCTCGCGGCCCAGGGGCAGGCTGGAGAAGCGCTGCTCGCCGATGGTGTAGTAGCTGCTCTGCAGCGCGTCCGCCACCACCAGGAAGCCGCCGGGCTTGAGCAGGCTGCCGAGGTTGCGCAGGGCGGCGCGGTAGGTGAGCAGGTCGGGGCAGGCGGCGTCCAGGCACAGCGTGCTGAGCAGGCAGTCGGCCGCCCGCGGGGGCTCCGCGCCCAGGGGCTGGCTCTGCGTCACGTCGCACTTGAGCACCTGCGTCACCGTCCGCCGCAACTTCTCCTCCTTCTCCGCCCCCTTCACTCTGAAAAACACAAGTCCGCAGACGTTTGTTGCCCCCGGCCTGGGGACCCCAGACCCCTGGGTCAGGCATAGCATAGCAACAGTGACCCAGATGTGATCATTAGGGTAGGGTGACCAGACGTTCCGCTTTTGGCGGGACAGTCCCACTTTTTAACAATTTGTCCGCAGGACGGGGGTGGGGGAGGGTTAAAAAAGTCCCAATTTTTGGAAAGAATGCACGAAAGGGCGGGACAACAGAAAGGGAATATACGGTTCTCCACTGCCATGTGGCTATTTCGCCAGGATATGAGTTTTGTATTATTTTTGTCAATTTTATAACGTTAAACTGTAATAATAACAAATAATTGTTGAGAAGTGATTATGGAGTACAGCTTATCAAAGTTTGCATTGTTGTCAGGCCCTGCCCTGCGCAGTCCCCTGCCCCGTCCCCCGTCCCCACCCCCCCCACCCCCATGTTGTCCCGCATTACCAATGTTAAAATCTGGTCACCCTACATTAGGGCCACCCCTTTTGAGGACGCAGAGAAAGAAGAAAGGAGGGAACTTGGCATTTAAACGTGACCATAGTATGCTGAGTTAAAGCTCTTTGTAAAGCAAATCCTAACACAGAAATAAGAATAAGAACCTGGCTGCCTGCTTCTACCATTTATTATGATTTATTTGTTATTATTATTATTGTCCTCATCTGCTCTGTCAGACAGTAAGGTACTGTCTATTTGACCTTGACTTACGTAGCGAGTGATAATGAGGTTAGCACGGGAAACGTTACATTTGTAGCTGCTGATCCCTAGAGGGACGAGTTCTCCAAAGACATTTTTAGAAACTGTTGATCAGGGCCCTTCTGTCGAGAAGAAAACTACAGGTTCCCATTTGCAGGTTTCAGAAAGTATTGCTGATCAAGAATGTTTTCTGACAGATTATTTTCTTGGTGACCTTGCCAGGAATCCTGTCCTTTTCTGCCAAATCAACGGCATCTCTTGAGTGAAAATTGGTTAATGAGAGGAGGAGAGAAGGCCAGGGCCGGCTCCGGGATTGAGTGGCTTAGATCCTGTTTGAATTTGTTAGGGGTGGAATGAAGGAACAAACTAGCAGACGATCAAAATTAAAGACAGAGTGCACAAGAGAAACTGGAAAGAGACAAAGGAGAAAGAGAAGGAGGAAATCAGAAAGAGGAGAGGAAAGGAAGAAACCTCGAATGTGTAAAAGCTCAGGGCCCCGCCCTAATGACAGGAGTGAGGACTGGGACTGGGGGCTTTGAGGAAATCAATCAGCAAAGCCCTGGCAAGTAGATCCAGCCTTACACTCTGGAAACACACAGTCTGTTGTTTGATGTAGACTCCAGGAGGAGATGGACTTGATGGAGATGGCGGAGGATGGCTCGGAGTCGAATAAGAGACAGAGAGAGGAGGGGAGTTACACTGAGACCATTTCTGGTCCAGGAAATGAAAAGGCAGCGCTTTAAATAAAACTTGTATATCAGCCGGGTGCAGTGGCTCACGCCTATAATCCTAGTAGCATTCTGAGAGGCTGAGGTGGGTGGATTGTTTGAGCTCAGGAGTTCAAGAGCAGCCTGAGCACGAGTGAGACTCCGTCTCTACTAAATACAGAAAAAATAGCTGGGCATCACTGTGGGCACCTGTAGTCTGAGGTGCTCGGGAGACTGAGGCAAGAGGATAGCTCGAGCCCAAGAGTTTGAGGTTGCTATGAGCTGTGATGACTCAATGGCACTCTTCCCATATCCAGGGCAACAGAGTGAGACTCTGTCTCAAAAACAACAACAACAACAAAAAAAAAAAAACCTTGTAGACTTACCTCCAGGTAGAATGATATGAGGTAGTGGAAATTAGTTGCGGGCACCTAATTTAAATAGTTAAAATTTTGAGTCTAGTGCATATAATCAGTTATTTGCAAACATCCCATTTGTTTGCTGTCATTTTCTGTTTAAGAAGCTTAGCAATAAACATATGAATAGATGCTCCACATCATTAGGCATCAGAGAAATGTAAATCCAACCAGAGATACCACTTCACATCACCAGGATGGCTGAAATAAAAAGGCAGATAATAATAAGTGTTGGCAAGAATGGGCAGAAGCCGGAGCCTCCATGCCCTGCTGGTGAGAATGGAAAACAATCCAGCTCCTTTGGCAAATGCTCTGGCAGTTCCCCAAAAGGTTAAGCATAGAGTTACCACATGATTCAGGCATTTCACCTAAGTATACACTCAAGAGAAATGAAAAACATCTCCACACAAAAACTTGTGTATGAATGTTCAGAAAGGGCCAAAAGGCAGAAACAATCCAAATGTCCATCACCTTATGGATAGGGAAATAAAAGACGGTATATGAATGTACACCACGGAATATTAATTCAGTGACAGAAAGATGAAATTCTAACACACGCCTCACCATGGGTAAACCACGCAGCCATTATGCTAAGTGAAAAAAGCCAGAACCACAAGGCCACAATGGAATATTGTACGATTCCATTTACATGAAACATCTGGAAAAGGCCAAGCTACAGAGACTTAAAGCAGAACCATGATTCCCAGGGGCTGAGGGATTTGGGGGCTGGGGGGTGAGAGGGATGCTATGGTCGCAGGGTTTCATGGGGGAGTTAGGAAGATATTCTAAAATGATGATGAACTTGCAGAAGTCTGTAGCATGCTAAAAATCATTGAATCGCAAATGTTGAATGTGTGCATTAATTGTATGGTATGTGAGTTAGATCTCCTATTTTTAATAGCACTAATTATGTTAGGATGTGAGTTATAGCTCATTAAGCTATTATATTACAAAAGAAAGAGAAAGATACTCTTAGCAAGGTGTTGGTTTCAGGGAATTCCTACCAACCACTTAACTGTTATCTAGACTGAAAATTGTCCTTGAGCTGGGCCTGGTGGCGGTGGTTCATGCCTGTATTCCCAGCACTTTGGGAGGCTGAGGCAGGAAGATTGGTTAATACCAGAAGTTTGATCAACATAACAAGACCTTATCTTTACAAAAAATAGGAAAATTAGGCAGGCCTGATGTTTCATGTCTATAGTCCCAGTTGCTCAGGAGGCTGAGGTGGGAGGATCGCTTGATTCCAGGAGTTCAAGGTTGTAGTGGAGCTATGATGCTGCTGCTGCATTCTAGCCCAGGCAATGGAGTAAAAAATTGGCTCAGAAAAAGATTTTTAAAAATTGTCCTTGAGGCTTGGTGTCCGTAGCACAGTGGTTATGACGCCAGCGCATACACCAAGGCTGGCAGGTTCGAACCTAGCCTGGGCCAGCTAAACGACTATGACAACTACAACAAAAAATAGGCAGGCAGGCACCTGTAGTCCCAGCTACTCAGGAGGCTGAGGCAAGAGAATCACTTAAGCCCAGGAGTTAGAGGTTGCTGTGAGCTGTGATGCCACAGCACTCTACTGAGGGTGACATAGTGAGACTCTGTCTCAAAAAAAAAAAATTATCCTTGATTGGGTCTATTTGCTCTCTTATCAAGGATGGAAATGGAAGTAGGGTGACCACTTTGTCCTGATTTGTCTTGGACTTTTCTGGGTTTAACACTGAAAATCCCATCTCCTGGGTGCCCCTTGCAGTCCTGGGCAAAGTGGGACAGTTAGTTGTATTAAAGGCAGGGCAACTTGTTACAAGGCTGCCGTCCAGCCTTGATACAACTTGAATGATTTGATAAAGCATTTTAAGAATAAAAGTAATAACTGAGCACTGTGGAAGTCCGTGAGAAACTTGGATTTGAAAAGGTAAATTAACCTAGAACAAAAAATTTGAATAACCTACCTGCACTTATGGATGGTTTAATCACATACAAAAAGTTGAAGTAGTAACAACATAGCATTCTCTGGGATGTGTTTAAAAATGATCCTTTACATGGAGAACATTTTGGAAATGTGTATATGATTCGTCAGAAGCAAAATGGACCTCTGTTCCCTATTCTGTCTGAAGCTATTTTAAAGACACAAGTTTCCCCAGAAATAGTACTTGCCAGTCAGATGACAATGGAAATTGTTCCCAAACTGTGAAGTCTCAAAAGCTCGCAGAGATGGTGACAATGTGAGGGGGAAATTTGTTAGAAACACCCACTGTCCTTGATACCTCTTATCCTTGGACACACAGCAAACACTGGGGGACTCAGTTGCCAAGGCAGCTCTGTAAAGACCATTTCTCGGGGCTCCTCTGGGCCTGCGAGGACACCCAGGGAAGCAGGACTCACAGGAGACTCAGGCAATTACCACTCAGCCTCCCATTTAGCTCAAGGGGTAGGTAATAAAGGAAAAGTGCTATGCTATTTGACAGAAAGCTAACAGTGTGGCCATTTCTCTAGTTCTAAAGATCTGCTCTTTCAAATGAATCAATATGCAAAGAAGGGAGCAAATTCCTCTGTAAATATGCTGCCTATAAAAGCCTGAGGGGAGTGGGGAGCAATGGAAGTGATGAACAAGTAAGAGGAGGACTCCTGGGAAGAGCGCTTTGTGAGAACGCGTTCCTGTTTGCCAGGTAATGAATGACCTTGGGATTTAGAGGACACTCCCCCTGCCCTGTCTCTGCAAGGCAAGTGGTCCCTCAGAAGCGCCTGGATGAACTTTTTTTTGAGACAGAGCCTCAAGCTGTCCCCCTGGGTAGAGTGCTGTGGCATCATAGCTCACAGCAACCTCCAACTCCTGGGCTCAAGTGAGTCTCCTGCCTCAGCCTCCCAAGTAGCTGGGACCACAGGTGCCCGCCACAATGCCCAGCTATTTTTTGGTTGCAGCCATCATTGTTGTTTGGTGGGCCGGGGCTGGATTCGAACCCGCCACCTTAGGTGTATGTGGCTGGTGCCTTAGCCACTTCAGCCACAGGTGCCCAGCCAGATGAACTTTTTTCCATTGCACTTACCAGCTCCAAGCCCCATCCCCAGGGGTTCCTGCAAGCTCTCCTGAGAGAGAACCATTAAAACATGTCAAGGAAATGAAGGCTAAATACACTTGGATGTCATTGTAAGAATTGTTAAGAGCAAGGAACAATCATTGGTAAAACTTGGGTTTGGACCATACCTCAATCAGGTGAAAGACCTCCGAGAAGGAAGAATCTGAAAAGCAAACTGCAGGCCTAGCTGGTGGCTCATGCCTAATATTCCTAGCGCCCTGGGAAGCCAAGGCGGGTGGATTGCTTGAGCTCAGGAGTTCAAGATCAGCCTCAGCAAGAGCAAGACACCCATCTCTAATAAAAAGAGAAAAAACTAGCTGGGCATGGTGGCATGTACCTGTAGTCCCAGCTACTTGGGAGGCTGAGACAAGAGCATTGCTGGAGCCCAAGAGTTTGAGGTTGCTGTAAGCTATGACCCCACAGCACTCTACCCAGGGTAACAAAATGAGACTCTGTCTTAAAAAAAAAAGAAAAGGAAAAGCAAAATGCATGTGTTCATTTATTTAATGAAATGTTTTGAACCTCTACTATGTAAGAGGAAGTATGGTGGACACTGGGGACATGGGATGAACAAATGCAAAACAGATCCTACCATCATGGAGATTATAGTCTTGCAGGGGCAGACAGAACCCAACGCTCACACAAAACAATGGAAAAGAACATGGCACTAATGGAAGCACGTTGGGAGTTTCACCCGGTCTAGAGTATCAAGGAAAGCTCCTCCAAAGAAGAGTCAGGTAAGCAGAGATCTGGAGAACAAATAACTTAGTAGTTAACCAGGCCAAAGAGATTAGGGAGGGAAATATTCTATTACCAGGGAATAGCAAGTACATAGAACCTATGGCAGGAGGAAACATCGGAAGGAGAATGTCAACATGGCTGGATTGAGGGCAACAGGTCAGCAGGTGCCAGACTAGGCAGGGCTTTGTGGACCATGTTAGGAACTTGGCTTTGTACTTTGAAAGCCATGAGGAGTCATTAAGAAATGTTTGGGAAGGAAGTGACATGATCAGATTTGTGTGTTAAGATGATCACTTGGGCAGCAGAATGGAAAAGAACCAGACAGGGGGCAGTTAGGAGAGAGAGGAGGGTAGTTTGGCCCAAGTGATTAGTAAACACTGGAAGACAAACACCGGTTGGAGAGGAATTCAGGGAGTAAAATGGGCAGAACTCGGTGGTAGATTAGACACGGAGCCAGACAGGGAGATGACAAGATTGACTTCCAGGCTTCTGGCTTGTCCAATTAATTTTATGATGGTGACACTCAACGAGCTAAGAATTCCAGAAATAAAGCAGATTTGGAGGAGATATAATTCTCTTTCGGACACATTGAGTTTGAGGTGCTTTGAGATATTGAGTAGAGACATTTACAATTTGAAGGCAATGGCTCGTTGAAGGTCTGTAACCCTTCCCTGTTAATTTTCCCAGGGAGAGAATGCAGTGAGAACATGTACTCAAAGAGAGAGGAAGTTGCTTCTCCCACGGAAACATGCACACAAAGGCTAGGAGATCTTGTCAGAGTACAGAGTCTGATTCTGTAAGCAGCTGATGAGGCCTGAGACTCTGCATTTCTGAAGGGTCCCTCCTGATGTCCAAGATGCTGGTCTGGGAGCCACAAGTCTAAAGCCCTAGGTGCCAAGTTCCAGGGGCTGGAAGTTAATTGAGGTTGTTTCTACCATTTCTTAAGGAAAAAAAGAAAAAAGTTCCTTTTCCTCTGCTCATATTATAGGCTTGAGTGGTTCTGTCTTCACGTTTGATTTTCTGACTTAATAAGTGAACAGTGTGAGGCAAGAATTTGGCACCGATGCCTTACAACTTTTTGGATAGTTCTAAAAATGAGTGATATTTAAATGCCTGAGTCACGCCGTTAAGGCAGAGGAACAGGAGAGAGCTCACAATATCTTTGGCAGCCATCAGCGCAAGAAAGAGCTTCGGATAAAGAAGAAATCATCTCAGAGAAAATAGGCTGTAGGTTGATAGAGGCACTTGAAGATGCAAAAAGACATAAGTTGAATGGAATCACTATCGTTCTTAAAATAGGTAAAGCCACAGGATTTAACACAAGGATAAGGGTAAGAATGCAGAAATTTACTGCCAAAAAGTTCCTTATTCTAACCGAGCAATTGAAAAGGGACAGTGTCTCAAGAGCCGATTGTTCCAAGCTGACAACTGGGGCATGAGATAAGTAATGCTTTTAGTATCCTGCTTGATTTTAAGGGTTTATTTTTGAAGGAGATGGAAAGGCCTACAATGGCAAGGGAAGTTGAGAACAAAGTTTTAAGGCCTTCTTAACATATGACTTGGGTTTTGGAAAGGTGTTATGTCTGATGATGACTGAGGGCTTTTTTTTTTAATAAGCTTTCCCTAAAATTCTACAAATCCTGGAAAATTTCTTATCTGTTTAATGATTTGGGATATTACCCACATATTACCCCATAGCTCCAGTTTGGTGTCTCATTAATATCAATTCCATTCTGTAGAATCACATAGTCGATAGAAAAAACAAGTACCACATCATTTTTATTCCTAATATAACTTTGCTTTGGAGGCGATAGCCAGCATAAAATTCTAAATAAGGAGCATAAAGGTTAAAACGGCTTCTCTCAACTTCTTACTAAGTGACGGGAAAAAAGGAACAATATTTGGGTGGCACCTGTGGCTCAAAGGAGTAGGGTGTCAGCCCCATACCAGAGGTGGTGGGTTCAAACCTAGCCTTGGCCAAAAACTGCAAAAAAAAAAAAGAAAGAAAGAAAGGAAGGAAGGAAGGAAGGAAGGAAGGAAGAGAAAAGAAAAGAAAAGAAAGAAAGAAAAGAAAAGAAAAGAAAAATAAAAAGGAGCAATATTTATTTATTTATTTATTTTGAGACAGAGCCTCAAGCTGTCCCCCTGGGTAGAGTGCCATGACCTCACAGCTCACAGCAACCTCCAACTCCTGGGCTCAAGCGACTCTCCTGCCTCCGCCTCCCAAGTAGCTGGGACCACAGGCGCCCACCACAGTGCCCAGCTATTTTTTGGTTGCAGCCGTCATTGTTGTTTTGGCAGGCCCAGGCTGGATTTGAACCTGCCACCTTAGGTGTATGTGGCTGGCGCCTTAGCTGCTTGAGCCACAGGCATGGAGCCAAGGAGCAATATTTAAGCAACATTAGGCAATTTTATAATATTGTTAATGTGTAAGGGCAACAAAAGTCATTCTCATATTAGTATGCATGGACTTGGAAAATATAACCGTATGTGTTCTTCTTGAAAAAAATGATTTGAAGACCCTATTCAGTTGATTAAGAGATGAATCGAAATTAAAAACTCAATAACCAGAAAGGTTGTATAAAATGGGCATAAAATATATCCATGTAATTGTAAATATGATTACAAAACAAAAGCAAATATCCAAACTGATCTTAAAAGAAAATATAAAAATAATACTGTCAATTACAATATTTAAATTTGACAATTTTAGATTTTTATAATAAATACAAGGACAAGAGATCCCAAAGGAACTTTGGGTATCAAAAATTGTTAAATTCCTCAAATTATCAGGAAGAAAAAAATGTACTGATTCTTATCAGACTTGGTAAGGTAAGAGAATTTGTCTCCAGCAGACCTGCATTCTAAGTAATTTTTTTTTTTGAGTCAGAGCCTCAAGCTGTCGCCCTGGGTAGAGTGCTGTGACATCACAGCTCACAGCAACCTCCAACCTCTAGGCTCAAGCGGGTCTCCTGCCTCTGCCTCCCACATAGCTGGAACTACAGGCACTCACCACAATGCCCAGCTATTTTTTGGTTACAGCCATCATTGTTGTTTGGCAGACTCAGGCTGGACTCAAACCCGCCAGCTTAGATGTATGTGGCTGGTGCCTTAGCTACTTGAGCCACAGGCACCGAGCCAACATTTTAAGTCATTTTAAAAGAAGTTCTTTGGGTGAAGTACACAAGCCTAATTCTGCAGAAAGGAATAAAGAACTTGAGCCAAGAAAGATATGTGGATAAATAAAAAAGATTATACACACACACACACACAAACACACACACACAGAGGGTATCCATAAAGTTCATCTGCAGTTTTAAATCGCATACTATTTTTATTTTTTTTAATTAAATCATAGCTGTGTACATTAATGCAACCATGGGGTACAATGTGCTGGTTTTACACACAATCTGAAATGCTTTCATCAAACTGGTCAACACAGCCTTCACAGCATTTGCTTAGTTATTGCATTAAGACATTTATATTCTACACCTAGTAAATTTCACATGTACCCTTGTAAGATGCACTGTAGGTGTGGTCCCACCAACTACCCTCCCTCTACCCATCCTCCCCCCACCTCTCCCCCTCTCCTTTCCCCTTCTTCTTGGGCTCTAACTGGGTTGTAGCTGTCATAAGAAAGCTATAAATTGGGTTCATAGTAAGACTGAGTACATTGGATACTTTTTCTTCAATTCTTGAGATACCTTGCTAAGAAGACTATGTTCTAGCTCCATCCACGTAAACATGTAAGAGATAAAGTTTCCATCTTTCTTTAAGCATACTATTTTAAATTGCACATGAACTTTATGGTCACCCTGTGTATTATACACACACACACACACACACATAAAAATAATACTAGCCAATTTGGGCTTCTATAATAGAATGCCTTAGACTGGCTGGTTTAAAACAATAGACATAGTTGTTTCTCACAGTTTTGAATGCTGGAAGTCTAAAATCAGGGTGCTGGCATTGTAAAGTTCAGGTGAGGACACCCTTCTGCATTGCAGATAGCTGATTTTACATTGTATCTTCACCTGGTAGAAGGAGAGCTAGAGAGCTTTCTGGGCCCCCTTTTATAAGAGCCCGAGTTTCATCCATGAGGGCTTTATCCCTATGACCTCATTAGCTCCCAAACCCTCTACCTCCTCATCCCACCACACTCAGGGTTAGGATTTCAACATACAAATTTGGGGGAAGGACACAAATATTCAGTCCAAAATTCCTCGTGTTGAATATATATTGTTGAAAACACTACAGATTTATGCGGACATACTTGATGTTTCTGAACCGTACACTTAAAAAGAGTTAAGATGGTAAATTTCACTGTTTTTATCATAATTAAAAATAAAATAGTAAAAATAACTGTACTGACTGTTTAAAGCAAAATAATAACAATGTATTGTTTATACATAAGAAAAAAATATACAACAACAAGAAGATAAGGGGCAGAAGAATGGGTTAAGGAAATCAAACTATTGTAATATGTAAAATAAGGTAATAAATAAATAAGAATGCTTTTTTGTATAGGGTAGTAAGGTAATAAATAAGGTTTATTCTCAATAAATAAATTAAGGATGCTTTTTGTAATTTCTAGAAAACCTCACAAACTCATGCAAAACATGGAAGAGGTTAATAGAAAAGATAAAAAGAAATATTAAAACTATGTTCACTTATACTAAGTGGAATATTAAAAATTACTCTATTCCCCAAGAGGAAACTGGGAAGGAAGACACAGATGAACAACAACCAGATAGGAAAAATAGAAAACATATGCTAAGATGGTAGATTTAAACTCAGCCATATACTATCAGTAATTACACTAAATGTAAATGGACTACACAATAGAGTTAAAAAGCAGAAATTGTCAGTCTGGATTACAAAGCAATCCCTACGATAAACTATTTGCCAAAAAAATAAAGTATAAAAATACCAACAATATGAAAATAAAAGAGTAGGAAAAGATAGACAGATGCATCATCTATATTAGTTATCTATTGCTGCAGAATAAATTACCCCCCCCACAAAAGATTGGTTAGAGAAATTAAAGTAGTCCTAAATAAATGAAGAAATAAGTCATGTTCCTGAACTGGAGATTTAACATGTCATTCTGCTAAATTGATCTGTAAGCTCAAAGAACCCCATTTGAGGATTCAATGGCTTTTTAAAAAGAGAGATTGGCTAGGTTTTTCTAAAGTTTATATGAAAATATAATGGCACTGCAATTGCCAAAATAATTTTGAAAGAGAACAGAGTTGGAAGACTTACACTATTTTAAGACTTACCCTGCCTGATACAGGTAAAAGGGATAAAAGGCCAGCGTAAAGCCAGGGGAAATTAAGCAACTCTGGATGACAGTGAAAATGTTAATTACAAAACAGAATAAAACTTTTAGTTTATTCATACTGCCATTTTGTAAAGAATTGTGCCAACAATGAGACCCTTTGATAATTTACATTAGATAATCCATGTTGCTACCAGCAAGACAGTGTATCAACATATATGCAAGAAAATGAATATAAAGTTAGAATGCTCCTAATGGCCTTGAGAGGAAGAAATATGTCAGCAGACATATTGAAAGAAAACAGGAGGCTAAAGAAATAGAAGCAGAAGCAGAAATAAAAGTTGACAAATAGACGGGGATTGATTACAAGTGCAATTACAGAGAAATGAACGGATCATTACTTCCAGAAGAGAGTGGAAACAGGCATCTTCTTCAGGAGGATGTTACATCCTCATGATTTTATATTGATCCCTGGAATTCAGGAATGGTACCTCAATTTTCCTGTTGTTCAAGTTCAGGGACATGCGGTGTCATCCTTAACACTTCCTTCTCCTCACCCTCCATAACGAATCATGACCAACGATTATTCATTCTCAGTCAAAAATCAATCTTAAGACTATCTACCTCTCTCCATCGCCACAGTCCAAGTCACCAGCATCTCTTACCTGGGTCTAAAATGTCCCCCTTCTGCTTTCTTGTTCCCTTGCAATCCTCTCTGCTCCCTCCTTGACACAGCAGCCAGGGAGATCTTTATCAATGTAAATTAGGTCCGATCACCCTCCTGATTATACCTCTAATTTCTTCTTCCACCTGAAGTCCACAATCTTTAACTTGGACCAGAAAGCCCTAAAATGACCTAGCACCCACCTGCCTTTCCTGATACGAGTTTGAGGAGAGAAGGGCCGTCCTCTGTTGTGTTCACTGTGTTATCTCAGTGGCCAGTACAAAGGGCATCATGGGTACCCAGTAGAGGTTTGTTGAATGAATGAGCAAACGTTAGTTCCTTCCACTTTTAGAGCCAAAAGGTATTAGCACTCATTTCTCGAGGGAGATTGTCTTGCCAGGAAATCAGAGCCCTTTCCTTAACAAATGATGAAATATGTTAATTTTAAAAATACATGCTTTCCCAGTGTAAAGACAGGATGTTGGGTAAGACGTAACATGTGCAGCCTGTAAGCAAAGAAGGAAAAATACAGGAAACACTAGATTGGGGGCATCAGGAAGGCAGAGAGAGTCATGTGAAAATTAAACTATGGGTAAAGAAGGGGGAAGACAGGAAAAATGTAAAAAACAAACAAACAAACAAACAAAACAAACAAAAACCCAACAACAGCACAAGCCCATAAAAAAAAATAATAAAGTATAACAGCAAATACATCGGAAGAAGCAGCAGACAGACTGGGTGGCGTGGCTCACTCCTGTAATCCCACAATTTTGGGAGGCTGAAACAGGAGGATCACTTGAGCTCAGGAGTTCAAGACCAGCCTGAGCAACACAGTGAAACTCTGATGCTACAAAAAACCTAAACAATAGAGTAAGTCAGCCACGTGCCGTGGCACACACCTGCAGTACCGGCCCCTCGGGAGACTGAGGTGGGAGAATCTCTTGAGTCTAGGAGTCTGTGGCTGCAGGGAGCTGTGATTGTACCACTGCACTCCAGCTTTAGTGACAAAGCAAGACCCTGTCCCCAAAAGCTAAATAAATAAGAAGCAGGCAGACGGAGCCAGCAGGATCCCAGAAGGAAAACACTCATCTTTTTATGCAGTTTGCAAAGGAGTCTTTGGAATCTCGGTGGTATACACAACAGCAAAGAAATTCTGCTCTAGGAGTTAATGGTCAGTGGGCAGGACAGTGGACCCAGTAAGACAGTCAGCAGGAGATGGAGGCCTCAGGACCCCAGACAAGGGAATTGTAGACCTGGCCACCCCTGGTTAGTCACCTATTACCAATTTCCTGTATGGGGAGAAATCAATCTTTTAAACAAGATGCATTTGCTTGTAGTATGACTTTGACCGCTAGTACTGATTACGTGAAACTCAAATTTGATGGATGGTGATTAATAAATTTTTCTCAAATAATTCCTTTATGTTGTTTACCTCAGCTAAAAGAAAAAAAACCTGGTCAGTTTTTTGTCATATCTGATGGTGTCTGCATTAGCCACAGCTAAGACCTGTGGGCCGGGATGGCTAATGTCAGAACAGCCCTGGGGAGGCGGGGGGAGCCCTGACCCCCAGAGGCTGCTGAGGAAGAGCTGAGTTAGCCTCTCCCTTGAGGGTCCTCAAACTAGGTCCATGGTGCCCGCCTGTATGTTGCCTTCTCCCACAGGCCTGGGACGTTTTTCATCCATTCCTCTTGGCTCAGTATCCACCTGTTCAGCTCTCTCCCTGTATCTGCTGCTATTCTGTGCACACATGCACGTGCGTGCACACACACACACACACACGCACGCACGCACCTCTCATCTCCCCCCTTTCCGTTAGCTGTCATTCTCCATTAGGACGTCTCTTTGGTCTCTTTCTGTTTCTCTCGCTTTTTTCAGCTTGGAATGTAAGAATAATTTTTTGGTATTCAGAAAAAAGAAAAAAAAAAACCCGTCACTCAGGTACGCTCAGCAAGCCAAGAACTCTACCTGTTCCCTTCAAGGTCACACACGTAGGTCACCACCGGGGACCAGTCGAAAGCCTCAGGCTCCTTCTTCAGCCACTTCTGCAGCTCCTGCAGGTTCTGGTCCGTGTAGTCGGTGACGATGATCTCCTTGAAGGATTCACAGGCAGAGAGGAGCTGATAGATGGTGGGGCCTGAGCCGATGTCAATCAGGAGGTCTCCCTTCACACCATCTGGGAAGGAGGAGGGGGTGAGCAAGGGGCACAGCGGGGGTCGGGGGGGCAGCATCAGAGCTCAATTGACACTTTCTTCCCTGGGATTACACTGGAGACCCCCAAAGACAGGGAGCCACCACTCTACTTACAACTCTTCCCTCAAATCCTTTATTTTGAAACGTCTTTTAAGAGAACTGTAATTTACATCACGGAAGTGTGTATTAAAAAAAATACGAACATCAAAAATACCCAAAATGCCTCACTCAAATAAAGCCCCTCAGTTTAAAAAATCTTAAACATGGATAAAATGAAAAGTCAAAGAGAAAAAAAAATCTTCCCTTTTTGCATTCCCCTGATTCAGGGTGGAGGCATGCTGTTGGTCTATTTTCAAGTCTGGGAGAAGGAAAAAAAGATTTGCATCTGGTGAACAGACCAGTGATCCAGGAAGGCTGTTACACAGAGAATGTAAAATCTATTAAGGAATACTTTTGGCGAAGTTAATTTAAAAAAAAAATTATATAATGTCTTTCTCCTAAAAGCACTCAATTCTTCATGTATTGGGAGGTCTTTATCTCATACATATTCACCACGGTCCCTCGAGTTAGGATCTAAATAGGGCACAGTATTAGAATCTCCACGTAAGTGGTCCATTGAGCTTAAAAGACTCACTCCCATCACCTAGCAAATTAATGTAGACTTAGGATGGCCTAGTAGGTCCTCTGGTTTCCCTTTTACGCAACTAAATAGATAATGGATACATGTATAGAAGCATTTTGTCAACTGTAAAATACTTGTACCAACATTAGTATTTATCCTACTTAAATAAGTGGGGGATGCCAAAAGAACTGTCAGGTAACCATGACTACAGAGTCATGCCCTGAGACTCTCTCTAAATGACTTCTATTTAGAGGGCAGACACACTACCAGACACTTACCTAGGCAGAAGATCTTGAAAAGATTTTTCAGAAGATGCCTGAGAATTTGGTTTTCTGCAGAATGTCTGGACCCAAAGTTGTAATATTTTTCTAGGTAATCTCTAGGGTTAAAATGGGTTAGATAAGTGTCCTTGGAGGTGAAGCCAGATCCCATTGTGTCTCCGTGCTGTGCCACTGGCCTCCTGTCCTCTTTCCCTCTCCTTTAAGAATGAGGAGTGACCCTGCAGAAATTGTCTTTCTGAGTTTCAGGCTATCAATCTTCCTTCCATCAGTTCAGCCCATCCCTTAAAACAGATGTCTGGTTAAACACTAACTGAGAGAAATAGACCACAAATGTTCTGGCTGTTCTAGGATGTGATGAAATTCCTAGGGAAGGGAGCCTAGGAGAAAGGGGGAGTGGCAGAGGGAGGTGCCCTGAGCTGTATGCAATGCTCAGCCAAGGGGTGAAGGTCGGATGCCAGGAACTGTAGACAGGAGGAATCATTGGGAAAACCATTTGACTCACAGAAGAACCCCTAAGCTCAAAGACATGAACCTTCTCCCCACAGCACCATCCTCCTCATTCTGGCCAGGATTCTGCCAAGAAAAAGAGTCACAAAGAATGGTCTGCATTTAAGCATGTAAAAGAGGAATAAAAAAAAGAGGGAAAAGATGAGAATGGGAAATGTGTTCAGAGCTAAGGAATGTTGGCTAAAGCATGACTCTCAGACAAAGTCTGGAAAGAGTAATTTAAAAAGCCTGAATGAGGCTTTCTGGAAAGTCTAGTCCCACCAACAATCCTGAACACTTTGCTCAAGCTCTGGACACTTGTATTCCGCCTACTCCTTTCAGTTAACCGAAATCCTGACAGTTCTCTGAAAGTAACTTTAAGCCTTTACTTCCTTTCTGAACTCTTTAAATCCCCCTTTCTTAACTCTTATTGCCCTCACAATTTGCTCCACTGGATCAAGCACTTGATTCTGTGGTGTCATAAATTTGCTCCTGGTGCTGTGTCAATTTTTCTTCCCCGACTAAATTTTGCATACATAATAAATGAAATCACCATCTCCCTGAGATTAAGAACTATAGATAAGTTCTTTTCATATCCCCTACTCTACATCACGGGTTGGTCCACCTGGTAGGTGTTTAAAACATTAGTTGATTAATCGGCTGTTGTCCTATTTCTTCAATGCAGTTACAGTGAGTCCTCAGTGTTCTGTGGATAAGGATGTATCAAGGGCCCATTGGGTTAAAGGTACAGAAACTCACTCAAAGAATCTCAGGTAAAAAGGTAACTATTATTATTATTATTTTGTAGAGACAGAGTCTGACCTTTATCACCCTCGGTAGAGTGCCGTGGCATCACACAGCTCCCAGCAACCTCCAACCCCTGGGCTTAGGTGATTCTTCCCGAGTAGCTGGGATTATAGGCACCTGCCACAATGCCCGGCTATTTTTTTGTTGCAGTTTGGCTGGGGCCAGGTTTGAACCCACCACCCTTGGTATATGGGGCTGACGCCCTACCCACTGAGCCACAGGTGCCTCCCGTAAAAAGGTAATTATTAATAGGAAAATATAATGGAAACAAATTTCAAGGTTTCTAACTAGGTATCATGAACCAAACAATCATTAGACATTTTATTTGACTTTCTTTTCCTATCTCTTTTCACCTCTCTGCAAACTGGTTTCTTCTTTTGCTCAGTCACTACACATGGCTCCATTCTGGCATCCCAAGTGGTGGCTTCTGCCCCTGAACTTGCCCATGGGGATGGGGTAGGGGGGAGTAAGGGAAATCTGCATGGGATTACAACTGCTCATCACAAGAAGTTAGGTGAAGCAGGAACATTGTCTTAGATTACTGCAAGTGTTGGATCTTAAAGTCAGTTTGCAGACTTGAAGGCTATATAAACAAAGCAAGACGTCTTTGTGAGATGACCCAGAGGTATTGCTGCCGCAGTAGACAGGTCCTGCTTCTGTTGACTGCCCTAGGAATGGAGCACAGCAGAAAGCAGGTAGAAAGGAAAGAGACTCCAGCTGTGATCCTGGTTTCACCACCAACAATGTGTAAAACAGGAAGTTAGAAAAAAACTTTTTGAGACTCTTCAGCTTAATATTTGGTATGTAAAATGAAGATAATAGTACCTATTTTATTGCTTGATCCAAGGTATTAAGAAGTTTAAATTATGCCAGGTACAGTGGCTCACACCTATAGTCCTAGCACTCTGGAAGGCTGGGGCAAATGGATTGCCTGAACTCAGAAGTTTAAGACCAGCCTGAGCAAGAGTAAGACTCCGTCTCTACTAAAAGTAGAAAAAATTAGTAGGATATTGTGGTGGGCACCTGTAGCCCCAGCTACTTGGGATGCAGAGTTAAGAGGATCCCTTGAGACAAGGAGTTTGAGGTTGCTGTGAGCTATGACACCATGGCACTCTACCCAGGGCAACTGAGTGACACTCTGTCTCAAAAAAAAAAAAAATGGAAGAAAGAAATTTAAATAATAGCTTCCCTTGTGTGTGGTGCCTGTGGCTCAGTGAGTAGGGCGCCGGCCCCATATACTAGGGTGGCAGGTTCTAAACCCAGCCCTGGCCAAACTGCAACCAAAAAATAGCCAGGCATTGTGGCAGGCACCTGTAATCCAAGCTACTGGGGAGGCTGAGGCAAGAGAATCACTTAAGCCCAGGAGCTAGAGGTTGCTGTGAGCTATGACACCACAGCACTCTACCAAGGGCAATAAAGTGAGACTCTGTCTCTACCAAAATAATAATAATAATAATAATAGCTTCCCTTGCTTTAAATCCTAACCATGGGAAATGTAATCACAAGCCCCACAACCAGATCTCAGGGGGAAGAAAGTAGTAAGTCTCTTCCTTCTCCTCCCACCTTGCATGTTCCTCCAGCATCTCTCATTGGTAGACCTAACACAGAGGCAGATGGCAAAGGAGAATTGTGTTGGCGAAGTCCAGTTTGTCAATTTTTCCAATTAGTAATTGGAGGAGGAGGTAAAAGAAATTGTCCAATATGCAGCAGAAGGAAAAAGAGAAATGGAGAAAAAATCAAAGCGAAAGCTATAAGACACAGAATAGCTCTCACATCACACAACCCAGGAAGGGGGTTCAGAGCTGTGAAGCAATGAATTAGTAATTGGCACAGACAGCAGTACATGGAATCAATAACAGATTGTAATGTTTGCTGGGCACTTACTTTATGCAGGTACTGTTCTTCGTGCTTTACACCTATTCACTCATGTCATCCTTGTTAACACTCCTGGGAGGGATGACATTTAGAAATCCAGTGAATCTCAACCAAGATAAGTGAAAAATAATTCATTCCTATGCATTTACTGATAAAAGTGCAACGCCAAAGACAATGAGAAGATGTTAAAAACGTCTAGAGAAAAAACACAGATTGCCTTCACCAGAGGCAGTTAGACTAAGAGCTGACTTCCCAGGACAAGAAAGGAAGCCACAGAACAAGAGAATGGCATTGTCAAGGTGCTAAACCAAAGTGACTATCAACTTAGAATTCTGTAACCAGAAAAAGTCTTTCAGGAATTGGGAGAAAGTAAAGAAATTAGCAGATAAAAACTGCAAGTTTGCCACTAGTAGTAGGTCCTCTCTAAAGGAAATCCTAAATGATGTATTTCAGACAGAAGGAATGTGAACCCCCATGAAAGGCCTGAGATGCAAGAAGGAATAAAGAATTAACTAAGGAGGCTGATGCTAATAAACATACAAATACGTGGGTGATTCTAATCGTCATGCAAAATAAAGTCATGGGCAGTTAAAAATAAGCAAAATGGTATCAAAATGCATAATAACAATGACCTATAAGTTTTAGGTTTGAGATACATAAGGGTAGAGTGTTCTGGATCTTTGTATTGTCCCTAGACGCACAGATTATCATTAGACTTTGAAAAGTTAACTATACATTATAATTTTGCCAACCTTTTTCTACTGAGCACCTTAGATTCTCTGCTTGAGGGCTTGCTCTGGTTGCAGGAGTATGTTCAACGTCTGTGATGGACAGGCCAGGCAGTTAATGCAGCAACCCTCAGTCCCCCAACATGTGACAGATAAGCATTAGTGAAAAACTCCATCAGCTTGCTTATTCCTGGGAAAAGACCATTCTGGAAAATGTTCTACAGACTTTCCCAGAGGTCCCCAGAAGGACTGAACCCCAGTTGGCCAGGTTAATTCATCCTGCTTTGGCTTGCCTTCTTTTTCTTTCCCATGTCCCCATTCTTTCACCAGTGCTTAGTGGGCTTCAATACCTTCTGATTTTAGACACCATGAAAATAATATAATCAAGTGGTATTAATTTCTAAATTAGTAGAGGAGGAAGAATGGCAGGACAAAATACTATCAATTCAGAAGAAGGCAAGAATGGAGAGAAAACGAAACAGACCCTTAAGAACAAATAAAAAGCATAAGATAAAAATGGATAGTAAAATAAAAACAGACAAAAACATCCAGAAAAATAGATGATACTCCCAATTCAAGTATTCTCCATCTGCTTGTTTTAATGGATCTACACAATACAATACACCCAATACCTACTGCTGTTACCAAAAGTTGAGTACTTGTCCCTGAGGCTCAATTAGGGAGAAGGAAGAATGAGGACAAGTGGTTTGAGGAATAGAAAACTTTATTGATTTGCTAGCATTTGAGGAGGATGGCAGACCAGCATCTCAAAGACCACCATCCTACCTTTAAGCAGAAATACTGGGCTTTTTAAAGAGGGGAAAGGTTTCAGTGGTTGGGCTGAGGTCAACGTGACCAATGTTACATGTCGTGGCTTTGGGCTATTGTTCAGTTATAGCTGGTGGTTTCAGTGGACCTTATCTCTCTGATGAAGATGATCCTGCGACCTTTGCCCAGACAACTCTGCAGAGCCATCTCCCATGGTTTAGGATGTTCGAAGACAAATAACAATGACATTCTCCTGCCCCTTTAATTACTGGCCCCCAACAAGAATGTAGATTTTCATTCCCCAAAAGGGCGGGCATTGTAAAGAGACACATCATAAAATAATTTTGCCCTTTTTTGGACCCTTTCCTCTATTACACTACTGAATGTCAATGTCCCCCCACCAAATTCAGACGTTGACATCCTAACTCTCACCATGATGATATTAGAAATGGGGCCTTTTGGAAGGTGATGAGGTCATGAGGGAGGAGCCCTCATGAATGGGATTAGTGCTATTGTAAAGTAGGCCCAAGGGAGCTTTTCTTCCCTTCTGTCCTTTGAGGACAGAGAAGTTATCAGCTATGACCCTCACTACACACCAAATCTGCTGGTGCCTTGATCTTGCACTTTCCATCCTCCCAAACTGTGAGGAGCAAATCTCCATTGTTTCTAAGCCTCCAGTTTATGGTATTTTGTTACAGCAACCCCAGTCACCTACAGCACCTGCTATTTCAAGAACACATCTGGCTTACCTTTCGCTCGGTATGCTTTTTGTCGGTTCCTTCAGCTTCGCAGCCCTCTATTCATAAAGCCGTTTGTCACCCACAGCAGTGTCCCTCCACATCTCTCTTCTCTGCAGCATCACCAGTGGACAGGCAGGGGGGTTCTCCTTTGATTTGGGAGCGATACTCAGAACAGAACAAGACAAAGACCAAAGGGGTCAGCAAGGCTGGAAAAAAACAAGAAAAAGAGGGAAAGTAAAGAGGATGAAGAGAGGAGGACAGAGATGATAATGGATAAGTTGGTCCTAGTGCAGTTTTTCCCCTTGTCTATAAAGCACGTAACCCCCCATACACAACTCACTCCTTTTAAAGAAAAAGACTGAAATGTAAGGCTGTGTAAGATTTGTTTTTAAACTGTACAGTGTCTTTTGTTGTATAGTTAACACACTACCGAATGTGTCTTTAGATAGCTCTGTCCTGGCGGTATTTTCAGTAGCCACTAACCTTGCCTGGTACAGTATGGAGGCTGTAAATTGGCAGGGAAATGTAAAGCAGGTTCTTGTTGGTGCACAGCACAAATTAGTTTTATATGGGGATGGCAGTTTCTTCATCTTCAGTTTATCTGATACAGCTTATATGAAATAATTGTTGTTCTGTTAATTGAATACCACTCTGTAATTGCAAAAAAAAAAAAAAACAAACCTGAAGTTCTTTTGTTGACATTCTGAATGCTTCTAAGTAAATACAATTTTTTTCTTAAAAAAAAAAATAAAGAACACATGGGCCATTAACAAATTACTCTACACCAACTCGTAAAGCAAGCTTCAACATATTTCAAAGGCCTGGAATGAGATAGGCCATATTCCTCGACTAATGGGTTTAAGCTAAAAGTCAAAAATAAAAAAATAACTAGGACACTCTTTGTTTGAAAATTAAGAAACACACCATAAGCCAAAAAAAAAAAAATCATAATGAAAAATTATAAAATATTTTTGAACTGAGTGGTAATAAAAACACCATATATCAAAATGTGTGGGTTACAGTCAAAACAGGATTTAAGGGAACGCCGGTCCTCAAATATGTAAAATATGCAAAGAAGAAGCACCAAAAATAATGAGCTGAGAAGTTAGAAGAAGAACAGCAAAGTAGACATGAGTAGAAAGAAGAGAATAATGGCTCGGCGCCTGTGGCTCAAGTGGCTAAGGCGCCAGCCACATACACCTAAGGTGGCGGGTTCGAATCCCCAACCCGGGCCCGCCAAACAACAATGATGGCTGTAACCAAAAAATAGCCGGGCATTGTGGCAGGCGCCTGTAGTCCCAGCTACTTGGGAGGCTGAGGCAGGAGACTCGCTTGAGCCCAGGAGTTGGAGGTTGCTGTGAGTGTGATGCCACAGCACTCTACCCAGGGGGACAGCTTGAGGCTCCGTCTCAAACAAAAAAAAAGAAAGAAAGAAAGAAAAAAAGAGAATAATACAGGACAAAGAAGCTAAAATTTAATAGGGAAGACCAACAAAGCCCAAAAGCTGGTTCTCTGCAAAGACTAATACTATATAGTTAACCAATTTCTGGCTAGAACAATCAAGGGAAAAACCAAAGAAGATTCATATACCCAACGTCAGGAATGAAAAACGGAACCTCACAGCAGAATCTATAGGCATTTAAAAGATAGCAACGCCAGCTAAACTATCAATGAACCTGCTAAAAGTACACCTTTGGGGCAGGCCGTGGTTCATACCTGCAATCCCACTGCTTTGGGAGCCAGTTTGAGACCAGCGTGGACAACATACAGAAACCACATCTCTCAAAAAATTAAAAAATTAGCCAGGTGTGGGTAGGGAGGCTGAGATGGGCGTATCCGGGGATGACAGAATGAGAAAATGTCTCTTAAAAAGAAAAATAAAAGCCAACAAAATGTAAATAACTTTATGCCCATATATTAGAAAATTTAGGTTTGTAAGTTCCTAAATAAACATACAACACATACAAAACCTAAATAACCTCATAACCTTGAATAATGTAAACTGAAAGTTATTGTCACATGAAACCTTCCGGGCACGGCAGATGGCTCTACCAGTGAGTTCTACCAGGTATTCAAGGAATCTCACACCAACTCTTTCAGAGAATAGAAAAAGAGAAAACATCCCTCAACTAGTAAGTCAAGCAAAATCTTATTACCAAGGTGATTTATGAGAAGACAAAAAATTGTAAGCTAAAATCATCTATGAGCATGCGGGCAAAAAGGCTAAAGACATTATTATCTGTGAATACAATAGCAGACGCAGACGCGTGTGGTGCTGTGTTCCAGGAACTGGTTTAAGCATTTTGACGGACCCTAATACTAAATTTTGCAATAGCTCTGTGAGTTAGAGACTATTTGACAAGAGATAGAAAGGGGACCACGGGGGTGTAGGAGAAAAATCCGGCATTCCCCTGACCTATTAGACAGAGAAGTTCAAAAGGGCACTACAACAAAGTTTTGGGAACCTTGTGACTCCATTGATCAAGTATGACCTGTTTTCCACAAAATGCAGTTTCTAGTTTGTCTCAAGGGCATAATGGTCGCAGAAGAGTGTAGACAGCAAAAGTCACAAGCATTGGCAAGACTACCAGTCACCATCACACGATAGCCGGACAATAACAGAAATTATTGCTAACATGTGAGAGAAAATGGGCACATGTGATGACTAAGGTCACCTGTAACCAATAAGAAATAGACAAGGGAGGCAGTGTCTGTGGCTCAGTGGGTAGGGCACCGGTCCCATATACCGAGGGTGGCCGGTTCAAACCTGACCCCAGCCAAACTGCAACAGAAAAATAGCATTGTGGGCTATCAAGGTGGGCTTATCCCAGCGCATTGTGATGGGTGCCAGCTACTCAGGAGGCTGAGGCAAGAGAATCACCTAAGCCCAGGAACTAGAAGTTGCTGTGAGCTATGACACTACAGCACTCTACCAAGGGCAAGAAAGTCAGACTCTGTCTCTTAAAAAAAAAAAAAAAAGAAAGAAAGAAATAGACAAGATTACCTGAGAATCTCAGGGAACCAATGAGAAACTCTCCTGGATAATTATAGGGGGACACCAGGATGAGATTCTCATAACTAGACACCGGCTCTCTGGGAACGCATGCCTATCTGTGCTTTACTCTAAATGAAATTATATTCTTTTTCTTAACTTCTAATAAAACTGTACTCTTCTTCTGCTACATGCTAGTCCCAACTGCTTACTTTTCACATTCTCCTTTATCACTTTAACTCCAGTGAACTTGCTCATTCGGCTGAGTAACTGCACCAGGTCTATTGAATAGCCTGAGGGTCCCAGAGAGCCCTGATGATATCACTAATCCCCATTTCAGCAGATGAGGGACCGAGGCACAAAGAGGTTAAGCAACTTACCCAAGTCGCCATGCTAGATAGTGTAATAGTCCAGTTTTGTTTGAGTTTTGGTTTTTTGAGACAGAGTCTCAGTGTCCCTGGGGTTAAGTGCCTTGGTGTCTTCTTAGACTCAGAGCAACCTCAGACTCTTGGGGTCAGGTGATCTCTTATCTCAGCCTCCTGAGTATCTGGGACTACAGCACCGCCCCCCCCCACACACACACACACATAACACCCAGCTAGTTTTTCTATTTTTAGTAGAGACGGGATTTCATTTTGCTCAGGCTGGTCTCGAACTCCTGAGCTCAGGCAATCCATCTACCTTGGCCTCCCAGAGTGCTGGGATTACAGGCCTGAGCCTGCCCCTCACCTAGTAGTCGTTTTAGAGGTAAGCAGTTTTAATCAGTCTGGCTTGGCTTTCAAGATGGGCTTATCCCAGGAATACAAGGTGATTTCACATTCAAAACAAATTGATATAAATCATCATTTACGTGTTAAAGGGTAAAAAACCTTCCGTTGGATAGATACAAAGAAATAAAAGCTTAAATTCCATATCCATTGACAACAAAACAACTCTTGCCAAACCAGGAATAGAATATAACTTCTTTCATCTGACGAAGATTATCAACAAAAACCTCAACAAACATCATACTTAAAAGTCACCCCGTTAAAATCCTCCCCTATAACTAACTTAAGGACAGAGATAAGAATGCTAATAATCACCAGTTGTATTCAATATTCTACTGGAGATGCTGGACAGTACAGTGGGAAATGAGGGGAAAAATTAGCTCAGAGCAGAGTATCAGGCCCAGAGAAAAGTGAGTAGGGAAATTCAGTCAAACCAGCAGCCCTCTCCCACTCCCGATGGCCTGTAGCCATCGTTCAAAGTCATTTTATTCTGGACAAGTTTCCTCACCCGTTATCTACGTTCCTGGAATTTGTGACTCAAAGAACAATGTGTAAGCGATCAATAGCTCATGTTACTTTAATGTAAATTCTTGGGAAATTATTTAGAAAGGGCCTCTCTTTCTTTTCTTTTTATAGTTTTTTTATTAATTGAATGATAACTATGTACATTAATGCACTTCTGGGATACAGTGTGGGGTTTTCACATGCATTCTGAAATACTTCCATCAAACTGGTCAACACAGCCTTCATGTCATTCTATCAGTCACTGCTCTAAAACATTCACATTCCACTCCTAGAAAGATTCACCTGTACCCCTACAAGACAAACCTCAGAAGTGATCCCTCCAAACCCCCTCCCTCCTCCCATTCCCCCCTCCCTTCTCCCTCCACCCTCCGCATGTTCTTAGGCTATTTGGCCATAGCTTTCACATAAAAGGTAGAAACTAGTCTCACAATAGGGGTGTGTACATTGGACACTCCTTTCTCCATTCACGTGATACTTTGCTCAGAAGAATATTCTCCAGCTCCATCCATGTGAATATGAAGGATGTAAAGACTCCATCCTTCTTATGGCTGCATAGTATTCCATGGTGTACATATACCACAGTTTGTTGATCCATTCATGGATCGAGGGCACTTGGGCTTCTTCCATTACCTGGCGATTATGAATTGGGCTGCAATAAATATTCTGATACAAATGTCTTTGTTGTAATACGATTTTTGGTCATCTGGGAATATACCCAACAAAGAAATTGCAGGGTCAAATGGCAGGTCTATTTTTAGTTCTCTAAGTGTTCTCCAGATGTCTTTCCAAAAGGAACATATTACTTTAAATTCTTACCAGCAGTGTAGGAGTGTTCCCTTTTCTCCACATCCACGCCAGCATCTCTGGTTTTGGGATTTTGAGAGATCTATGAAACTCTAAAGAAAGAAATAGCTGAAAATGTTAACAAATGGAAAAACATACCATGCTCATGGCTGGGAAGAATCAACATTGTTAAAATGTCCATACTACCCAAA